>VNJV01012436.1:0-18849 GCA_008042635.1 Drosophila nikananu
ATGTGTGACACGCGGGGAAGATCAAGACTTGCAATATGATTAATGGCAGCAGCAGCAGCAGCAGCAGCCGCCTCGGATTATCGCTCTATATAGCTTATATCTGCTCCGATCCGATCTCTCTTCTGCCATTACTGTGCTGTGTGTATTTAAATTGTTTCGCACGCAAATAAAGCTGGCGCCAATGACGAGCGGCAGCAACAACAAATTGATAAACGTCGCGCGTCGTTAGCGCCACTTATCACGTATACGCCGTGGCGCCGAGAGCAGATCCGGCGGATTCAGTGGATTCATTGGATTCAGTGGTTACGTTTTAGGTCACTCTTGGGCTTAGCTCTCGATTGCCGTGAAATGTTAAGGCCATAACGTGTATTTAGCCAATTACCTGTAGTTTATATCCTCTGCCTCGAGTCTCTTATTTTTATACATATTCTTTTCTTTGTTTTTATACCGAAAACAAATGTGATTATCAGGGCAGCATGATATGGCAGGGCCAAGATATGGGAATTGTGAATGATGTGTNTTTGCACGCAGATCAAGTTTGTTTCAGATTTAAAAATTTCCCTCCCACTCCCCCGCAAATCAATAAAAACGTTTTGCAGCCGCAAATATTAACATATATCTTTCTTTTTGGGCATAGGCATGCATATGTAGAACATGTATCAATACCGAAAATCTGGTAAAGATCGGGTGAAAAACACAAAAGTTATTTACTTATCAGTGTGCTATCTATTTGGCAGCTAGCAACAGGTGCATCCCAAAAAACAACAACAAAACTGATGAGCGCAAGAAACTAACTCCCGTGCGCAAAAAAGAGAGGAGGGGTTATCTCTGTCTCTGTCTTGCACACGCAAGTGCATGAGATGGTGGTGGTTTTGCAAAGAGCGAGTTTGTTTACATTTCTCTAATAGGCAAAAGTCGCAATAGGCAAAAGCGGCGATATATTTTGGTACATGGTATATAACAGTCGTTCACGAACGACTGTAGCTTTCTTACTTGTTTTTATACATATTCTTTTCTTCTTTCATTGTTTTTATACCGAAAACAAATGTGATTATCAGGGCAGCATGATATGGCAGGGCCAAGATATGGGAATTGTGAATGATGTGTGCGATAACACCTACAACAGGTGTCAACTGGGGCGAGTTTTAGAGATACACGCAGCCAAAAAACTAGGCAGAGAAAAGCATATCAGCTGAAATAAAAAATATCATTTATAGTTTATAATAATTATTATACTTTTTGGAATTTCCATATATTCTTATTACATTTATATAAGCCTTTTAACTACATATTTTTAAAACAATTTTGAGTAGTGGCAACTTTTTCCTTGCGTTTTTCTCGCGTTTTCTTTGCCGCGCTCTTGACGCGTCGCGCGTTTCCCTGGCGTTTTCGGCGCGTGTTGGCCGCGTTTCCGCTCACCGCTCGCCGATCGCCGTTCGCCGCTTTTTGTTTAATTTAATTAAATATCATTGCCAGACGACAACAACTACGAGAAGCTACCAATTTTGGGCCTCTGCCTGCCCGATTTGATTTGTTTTTATCGTTTTCTCTCTGGCTGCCAGTTGCCAGCTTTTGTTGTCGGCATTTTGTATTTTTTTTTTTGTTTTTTCTGTTTCGTTTACATTTTTTATGAGTGGCGCCAAAAGTTTTAGCATAATTTTGCCGAGACACCGGCGAGCGTGTGTGTGTGTGTCAGTGTTTGTTTGTCGGTATTTCTAAAATATATTAATAATTTAACGCGTCGCATTTGCCGATTTGCATACGATTTGTGGCATTTTGTGCAAAGTTTTATTTATTTTTTGCCGCTCGCGCGCAGCCAATTAACAAAGTCCAAGTCGAAGTCTCGATATCGAAATTGAAATCCCAACGAGAGAAAAAGAACAAAAATGCTGCTAATGAAATTTTGATCTCTAATCTAAATTGGATGCTGCAGATCTGCGTTTTTCCTTTCCACCGATTTAATCCCACAATTTGACAATTGTTGGCGCCCCATTGAGCGGTGGGCCTCTGCTTGGCTACACTGCGAGCGAAAAGTGCTAGCAATTAACCTGAAAAAAATCCCTATAACTAGCTTAACAAATGGCTTGATTTTTATAAAAATCACAGCTGAATTAATAGATAGTTTTAGTTTTTTTCCGGTGTACCGCCAACTTGCATTTGTAATTGAAAACGCTGCCGGAAGCGACTCAACGCCTCTCAGCAAATGTGGCGCCAGGTTTTCTTTTTTATTTTTGCTTCTTTCTCTATTTCGCTATATATATATATATATATAAATGTATATATACTTTTCTACTTCCACCGATACCGATTCCAATTCCAATTCCAATTCTGATTCGGATTCGGATTCTGATTGCATGGCGCTCGCCCACCCGAAACCGAAACCGAGGTGAAACCCAATGCGAAAAAACGTGAAAATGACAGACTATAAACGATAAACTGCTGCCTGCGGATGGGCTTGCATTTCCCAGCTGGGAGCCCCTCTCTGTTTTTCTCGATTGAAGTTAATTAGTCGCTGATCGATTGGCTTTGGTTTGGGTTCGGGATCTGCGGCCTGTGGGCGTCTCCGTCGCTTATGGCTTTTCGTTATTATTATTAACCTCGCTCTGGCTCATCGGCGCTGATATATAGGCATCGGCAGTTGCCGGCGCCTCAGCTATATGGCTATATACATATATGTTTATATATGGGCAATTGCATTGCTGACTGGCGCCAGCAACCTGAAAAAAGAAAAGAAAATTGAACGGGGGCAAAAAAAAAATTAAATGGCAAAAATTTAAATAAACATTCGAGAGTTCACACACATCTTAAATGGCAATTGGGAATGGTAGGACAACTTTGGCCTTCATTTATATATATTTTTAACTTAATTTACATTTATTTATATCTCTAATTATTTGTTTTGAATTTATTGCTAGACATATTTACTAATTTTTATCAATTTCCCCCACTTTCAGTCACCGAATGTCAGTTTGGCAAGGTCCTGCGTGAATTGGGCTCGACCTGGTATGCGGATTTGGGTCCACCCTTTGGCGTTATGTACTGCATCAAGTGCGAATGCGTGGCGGTAAGTCAGCTATATATATATATTTTACTACATCAAATTTAACTATATACCTTAAATAAGAACTTTACCTAGAAATGTACCTAACCCAGGGCTAAAAATCGTACCTAGCTTAGGAAAATATGCCTAAATATTATGAAAAAAATCTCAAAGAAATTAAACCCACTAGTAGATCAGTTGTAAAATAACAAATAACAATAATAAACAACCAAAGAAATATAAAAGCACACTCTTGTGAATTAAATATGTACCTAACCTAGGAAAAATTGTACCTTATTCAGGAAAAATAACAAATAATAATAATATAAAACCAATGAAAACACATTGAGAGGTACACCTAGAAATGTACCTAAGCTTAGGAAAATTTGTGCCCAAGCTTAAGGAAACATCTCAAAAAAATTGGTCAGTAGAATAATGAGAACAAAAACAAGAGCACAATGAAAAGGCACTCAGTACAAAAGTTTAAAACTCGGCGAAATTGTACCCAAAACCTAAGAAATAATTCGCAATTCATAAACCCCCGATTGGCCAGTTGAAAGTCCCCCTCAGATGCAAAATAGCCAACAAATTTCAACTGATGGGCGGCATCGGGCGGAGACCGAAACAAAAATTGACTAATGACCGTCGACACTCTGGGGGTACACGAGGAAAAGCCAAAAGAAAATGCTGAAAGACGTCGGCGAATGGAAATGATTGTGTTTTCGGTTTTGGACGCGCTTAATTTATGGCATTTCCACGCATGATTAATATCGATTTGAAAGCTTTATGCTCCCTATGCTGCGCGATATATATTACGAATCAGAGGCAAATATTCACTAGCCTTGCCCAGCCTTTGGCTGAAATTGAAAAACAAAATCGTGGCTGTTCGATCGAATTACGCAAAATACAAAAAAAAAATAAATAAAATAAAAAATACAAACATGTTGCAGTGCCAAGAAACAGGGGGCGTGGCGAGGGCAAGACCATTTTCCCACCGAAAGCGACACATAAAAATGTCGCACGACGACGACGACGGTGTCCTCGGCGGGTTTAAAAAACCCAGCGTCAGATATATTTGGAATCTAGATTTGAATTGCTATCGCTATCGGTATCGTTATCGGTATTGGAAAATTGCCTGACAGAAATTAATTACTTTTCCTCCTGTTGCTAGTCTGCCAGGGATCTCCCTTTCTATATATTATATTCATATAATATAATATATTTAGATATTACTTGTATTTTTCTTTAATTTTTAATGTGCCCTGCATAAAAGTCAGCTTTGAAATTAACTAATTATAATTTATGTCGCCTGCAAGCGTCGCAAATGAGCACATCATAAAATTATTTAAAACATGTTGCTGCTGTTGAACTTTAAGCAGCGCTGGCGACCAATAAAAATTAATAATAAAAAAAGCCAAGAGGGGGAAACATAAAAAAGCCAAACAGCGCAGAGTGGCGCGGCACAAAAGAAAATATAAATAAGAAAAAATTAAAAACAATATAGAATACAGAGGGCGCCTTATATATAATATTTAAACAAAGCCCAATATTGGGCCAGGCATAAATCTTGCCAAAGCCAATTAAATTGTATTTATTCCGTTTTTTTATGAGCCTTAATTTTAAGTTTAAAATAATTTATATATTTATTTAAAGGTTTTTTATATTTTTGTATGTGTTTTTTTTTGTAGATACCCAAGAAGCGCCGCATCGTTGCACGCGTCCAGTGTCGCAATATCAAGAACGAGTGTCCGCCTGCGAAATGCGATGATCCCATCTCCCTGCCTGGAAAATGCTGCAAGACCTGTCCCGGCGATCGGAACGGTAAGTTACTACACAAAAGTAAATGAAATATATGGGATATATATAATATTAAGCCCACAAATGCTTCTAGAGGCCTAGAAATATTCCCAAAGTTAGAGCCAAGCTGAACTTTGTACCTAAAAAGATACTCTTTAGAGTTAAATCCTTGATTTCTTGTTACCAAAAGCTAACTTCTTTCTCTTCCCACTGAATTTCACTTATAAAATGTTCTCTCTTAGACATTTCTTTGTAATATCCATTGATTTTCACTGCCTAGAACCATAATTTCCCCCTAATGTTTCAATATTTTGACATGGTGAATGGGTTTGGCTTATACAAAATCGGGATTATACACCAATTCGCTTCCATATAGATGGGGTCCTGGTATGAATAATTAAGCATAACAGCTGCCCGATCTGTGTCTATATATCCATGGACCTGGCCGAAACGCGTAAATTGTTTATGAAAAATTACTTGGCCCGAAATGAAGGTCAGCGCTACGCAATTTATATTTCGTTTTTATGTCTCAGAGTCTGATGATTCCCACTATATATTATATATACATATATATTATATTATATATATGTGTGTGTTTATATATATATTCCCTGGTCCACTACTTTGGTTAATGGTGTGTTGTTTCGTTGACTTTTGCATTTATTTATTGTGCTCTGCCTGTGCCTTTGCCTCTGCCTCTGCCTCTCTTTTGTTTTATTTTCAATCTATTTTATTTTATATCGCCCCAACGGCGCCTGAAGTTGTTGCTGTTTTGCAGTTTCGGTTCCTCGATTTCTGGGGGCAAAATTATCGGCACAAGCGGAGGGTATTTCAAGTATTTCAAGCACTGAGTGTGCTTTGGGTTCGCACGTGCCGGCTAATAGATCAATTACCAGGGCAGTCATCGCTATATATTATATATTATTTATAGTTTTTTATTCTAATATATTAATTCAGGACTTGAGGAGAGTTCTCCGAGAGAGAGGAGTGCGATTTCTCTGTGACATTTTTCACATAATCGTAGCAAGTGGCTGCCTGGATTCCAGTCGCAGTGCCGCCCGGTTGCATGTGTTGCATGTGTTGCATGTGCTGCTGCTGCTGCCGCTGTGTGGCAAACTGGAAACTGGTTGCAAACGGGAATGGGCCAGTGGCCAGGCAACAAGGGGTTAAAGGGGTCCATTGGCAGCACATCATTAGTTTCCGTTTTGCGGCAATTTTTCATTTGCTTATGCAAAGAGTGCCGTTGACCCCCGCGCGGGACCTTACTTCAAACCAAAGCAACACAAAAATTTCACCTTTTTGCCGCCCCTCTAAAATTTTCCTGCTGTAGTATATATATTTTCTATATATTTTTTTTCGGTTGCTTGTTTTGATTTCTTTGCCTGCACAAAACTCCCAACTCGTTTGCCATAAATAGTTAGAAGGCACAACACGGGCGCGGCTTCTTGGCCAGCGAGACTCGGAGACTCGGAGACTCTTTGGCTCTCACGCAGTCAGCCGCCATCTCGGCCATCTCAGCCGGGATGGGGCTATTGTACAAATATTTTGCAGGCAGCAGCAGCATCAGGCCGCAGCAGCAGCAGCAGCCGCAGCAACAAAGCCAAACAGGCAACAGCCTGCAACGATCGCTTTCAAAGTTATTTTTTGCCTAACTTGGTTTTTTGCCTCATAGTTCGCATATTATGACTGCACTCGAAGAAAATTCGGTAGCAAAGCTGGTTAAAAGTGAAATTCCTTAAGCACTTGAAGTTTTTCTTAGGAATTATAAAATATTTAATATAAAAAACAAGCCTTGAAGTTGGTTGCCTGCTTAGAGAACTCTTAAAGCTCTGATGATAGATTTTGTTTTATAATTCTCAAAAAAATATTACAAATTAGGAAATACTTAAAAGTTTAGGTTTTGGGTTTTTAATTAAAAAAAAAATGCACTACTTTAAATTCAAAATAAAGCTTTAAAGTTGGTATTTATTTTGTTTAGATATTAAAATGAAAGGAAATTAGGCATTACTTTGAAGTTTAGGTTTTGGGCTTTTAATTTATAAAAAATTCACTACTTTAAATTCAAAATAAAGCTTATTATTTTATTTAGATATCAAAATGAAAGGGAAATAGAAATGAGTTGAAATACAGCCCTGAAAATGTATATAATTTTATATATTTCTAATTTGAAATAAACCTTCTACTAGGGTATGATTAGGAGAATTATTTATTGCCTTTATATATATTTTTTTTAAATATTTAAAAGTAAGAGTACAGGCCTAAAAATATAAATTCCCTTTTTGAACTTATAAAAAAGTTTCCTTTTAGCTTAGGATAAAAATATATGCATATTAAAACACTTTTCTTTCTTAAATATATATATATAAGTTGTGGCCACTTTCCCTGTCCTTCTGTGCGAGTGCCCACTGTATTTGGCTGCCCAGATCCTGGGCACAGTTGTCAGGCTTCGCGCTGCTCTCGCTGGAAGCCCATGACATGGCCATACATATAATCAACATCGACAATTGCCTTGCCTTCGTTAAATGTCCATTTTGGGAGCTCGCATCTTTTGGCTGCTGCTCCTGCAGCTCCTCAAGTTTCCAGCTTTCAGCTTTCAGCTTCCAGCGATCGATTCCGATCGAAGCCTCCTCCTCAGTTCCCGCCTGAGTTTGCCATTAATTTATGCGCAGAGGCATTACTTTTTTGTTCGTTCATTTTTATAATGACATAACTCGAGCATTTTAACGCTTATTAAATTATCTCATTTGCCGCCACAAACGGCGGGCGGTCCCTATTTTAACCAAAAAAGGGGTATATCCCCTCAGGTAGACAATAAAACTTAATGTTTTAGAGAAACAGAGACAGAGAGAGACAGAGAGAGAGCGTTGTCGTTGACAATTCAACTTGATGACATCTTTTGGTCAAGAGTCCGGCCCTTTTTCGTTACCCTTACCCCATCTTTATACCCATAGCTATACCTTTACCTCTCCCTGGGCCCAATCCGGATTCCAATCTCCAATCTGGATCTCGATTCCCAGCAGCAACTTTGTGGTGGCCACAAAAGGATTGCCTCGGTCTTTGGGCTTGGTCTTGGTTTTGATATCATTGGTATCGGGGCCAAATTCTTTTTTATGGCCAGGCGTGAGCTGCGCCATCGAACAATAAAATCTCCGACTTTATCTTTATCTGTATCGTTATCTTTATCGGTTCTGGATCGTCAGCGGCAGCGGCAGCGGCAACGGAACTGTCTATTATGTTCCCACTTGCCGGTTTTTATTTCTTAGCTCAGTTGAGTTGGTTTCTTTTTTTTTTTTTGTTATTTCTCTCAACCTTAAGTGGAGATTGTGGCCCGCGATAAGGCCAAGAAATAGAGCCAAAAAGACCTACGGTCTTGGGCCACATCGAAGTGTAGATTAAAGAGGACAGAGCAAGGCCCCCAAAGAGAACGAGGAACTCGAAGTCTCCTTAGACTCCTTAGACTCTTCCCCGTCTTGAGGCAAAGCGAGACCCCAAAGAGCCCCAAAGATCCCGAAGACCTCGAAGTAGTCTTCCTTGACTCTCTAGACTCCTTGGACCCCTTGGACTCCTTGGACTCCTTGGACTCTTTTCCGTCTTGAGGCAAAGCGAGACTCCAGAGACCCCAAAGATCCCGAAGACCCTGATGAAGTCTTCCTTCACTCCTTGGACTCCTTGGACTCCCTAGACTCCACCCCATCTTCTGGCTTCTTATTAACTCAAATTGGTAACCTCTGCCTAAAGCTCCTTAATCTCTATCTTCTATAAGCCGGAGCGAGGAGTTGGCATAATTGTTGGGCTTTTACAAAGGCTTGATCGGGTTGATAAGGTTGATCGGCTTAATTAGTTCGATTCAGGAAGTATCAGGAGGAATAGAGTGTGTTCAGGGTTGCATATGATGACCCAGATAGACTTTCAAGAGTCACAGGTTTCAGGGGAAGTCTCCTAAACTCCAAAATGCAGCCCAGACTGAGCTGTTTGCCAGACTGAGATTCCATTACCAAGACCGACCTATCTGCTGCCCACACACCTCTCTCTCTCTGAGATCTTGAGACTGATCCCCACAGATCTTAAGCTGATCTCCTCAGATCCTAAACCAATCTGTTGTGTTCGTTTGTATTTTCTGCTTTATTTTTTCTCCCTTTTCTTTTCTTTGGTTTTTGTTTTTTTTTTTGTTCTTTTTAATTGTTAATGAGCTGCCGGCGAGATTCTTTTTTGGGGCCGACCCCACATACCAAAGCGTTGACTCAATGCCGAAGGTGTCGTTTGTCTTTCGGCCTCTCTGGCTTTGTCGGCTTCTCCCTCTCCACTCCACACAGTGTGTCCATCCCATGGCCCCTTCCTCCAACGTGTCGTCGTCTTTGTGCTCACCAAAACTCATTTATCTTGGCTTACAGCCGAGCCACAAAAAAAACGAAAAGAAAAACAGAAGAACGAACATTTCATTCATCTGCAAATGCGATTCAAGGGCAGCCAGCGAGGCCCAGCGAGAAGACACCAATAAGCCCCAAGAATGTGGAGTCCACAAATTGAAAAGCTGAGAGGCTGAGAGGCTGAGGCAAAGGTAAGGCTTGAACTGGCTGGCCAAGTGGCTCGTATTAAGATCAGGCGATAAGATCGGACAGCAGAAGCCACAGAAGGCAGTCCAGAGCCAAGGCCTGGACCTCAGTCTGAACCTGGAGCCTGAAGCTGCCTCCAGAGCCTCGTCCGGGGCTCTCAATAAAATGCTATACAAGGTGTCAGATTTGTCGCCCTTCATTATGCGATACCCCGCTCTTTTTCAGCATTTCCACGTTTATTTTTATTTCTGCGGCTTAGGGGTTTTCGAGAAGGGCAAAAGGGATAGCCAGAGTCCAGCATAAAATAATCGAAATGCCATCGACAGAAAGCAGGAGGGGGATTAGGTGAGGTGAGGGAGCCCTGAGAGGCATCAGAAGAGGGATCAGTAGGAGTTGAGGATGGAGTGGAATCTGTAAAGGGTTACTCCCCCCTGAAGACTGGGCTTTAATCAGCTTTTGTCGGCCCTTCCAATGGTAATGGTGATTTATGCCTGCTCCCTGCCCCCTGCCACCGGGTGTCAATCAGCGGGACAGCGGAAATGTGTCGTCCACCTACTTTCACGCCAAAGGTCCCAGTGTCATGTGGATTCCGGGAAGTCTTCCTCCTCCTCCTCCTAAGCAGCAGCAGCAGCAGCACTTCCCCCTCGGCACAGCCCTCTACCTGCCGCTCAATTTATGCACGATTAATGAATGCCACCTGGGCCGGGGTCGGACTTCTTCTACCTGGCCATTCATGAACATGATCCCCTGGCCTCACCTTCCATTCCTTCCATTCAATCGCATAGTTTCGGAGTTCTTGAATGGGATGGATGGGCGAGAGGGAACACACCGGGAACACCGGGAACACCGGCTTTGCTTTGAAGCATTTGTGTTGGCTATATCCAAATTCCATTTAAGGTCAAAACCGTACGCCTATCGCCCAGCATCTCACCCTTGTGTTCTCCCTTTTTTGATATCTTGCAGATACGGATGTGGCCTTGGATGTGCCAGTGCCCAACGAGGAGGAAGAGCGCAACATGAAACGTAAGTACAAAGCCCCGGCAACTACCAGGAAACTGAACTAAAAAAAAGGAAACCCATGTATATGGGAAACCCTAAAGGAAACGCTGAAGAAACACCTGAAGAAACACCTTAAGAAAAACCTAAAGAAATCTCTTTACAAACCCCTTAAAAAATCCCCTTAAGAAATCCCCTTAGAAAGCCCTAAGAAAGCCTAGAAAGGAACCCCTGAAGAAACCCCTGAAGAAACCTCTAAAGAAATCCTCTTAGAAAGCCCTTAAGAAAACCCAAAGGAAACTCCTAAGGAAACCCCTAAGGAAACCCCTAAATAAACCCCTAAATAAACCCCTTAGGAACCCCTAAGGAAACCCCTTAGAAAGCACAAAGGAAACACCCAAAAGAAATCCAATTGAACACCCCTAAGAAACCCCTAAGAAACCCCTAGAGTTACCCCTAAAGATACTTTTAATTAAGACCAAAGATACACAAGCTTATTAAACAATTAACTAATAATTAATTCGTTGATAAGAAGACAATCTTCTGAGTGAATCATGTTCATTTTTGAGTCTTAATTTGACTTCCCAGACTCCCAAGTATCTGCTAGATACCAGTAACTCTTTCCTACAAGCAACTCCTTCCTACAAGCAACTCCTTGAGAGAACCCCACAAACCCCAAACTTAACCCTTTGAACACCGCAATCTAACCCAAAAATGCAATCCCTTTACAGATTACGCTGCGCTACTCACGGGCCGCACCTCCTACTTCCTCAAGGGCGAAGAGATGAAGTCCATGTACACCACCTACAACCCACAGAATGTGGTGGCCACCGCTCGCTTTCTGTTCCACAAGAAGAACCTCTACTACTCCTTCTACACCTCCCAGCGCATCGGTCGTCCGCGGGCCATTCAGTTCGTGGACGATGCCGGCGTCATACTGGAGGAGCATCAGCTGGAAACGAGCCTGGCGGGCACCCTAAGTGTCTATCAGAATGCCACCGGCAAGATTTGCGGCGTCTGGCGGCGAGTGCCACGTGATTACAAGCGCATCCTGCGCGACGATCGGCTCCATGTGGTCCTCCTGTGGGGCAACAAGCATCAGGCGGAACTTGCACTCGCCGGCAAGGTGGCCAAGTACACGGCCCTGCAGACGGAACTCTTTAGCTCGCTGCTGGAACCGCCACAGACCACCAACGGGCGGGCCGATCCCCAGCTGGCGGGAGCCGGTGGCACAGCCATTGTGTCCACCAGCAGCGGAGCAGCCTCCTCCATGCACCTGACCCTCGTCTTCAATGGTGTCTTTGGGGCCGAAGAGTTTGCCGATGCCGCGTTGAGCGTTAGGATCGAGCTGCCGGAGCGCAAGGAGCTGGTTTTCGATGAGATTCCGCGAGTGCGCAAACCCTCCGCCGAAATCAATGTCCTGGAGCTGTCGTCACCCATTTCCATACAGAATCTGCGTCTCATGTCGCGGGGCAAACTGCTACTTACCGTCGAATCCAAGAAGTATCCACAGCTGCGCATCCAGGGCCACATTGTGACGCGTGCGAGTTGTGAGATTTTCCAGACCCTGCTGGCGCCCCACACTCCCGACTCGGCCACCAAGAGCAGTGGCCTCGCGTGGGTTTACCTCAACACCGACGGCTCCCTGGCCTACAACATTGAGACGGAGCATGTGAATACCCGCGACAGGCCGAACATCAGTTTAATTGAGGAGCAGGGCAAACGCAAGGCCAAGCTGGAGGATCTCACGCCCAGTTTCAACTTCAACCAGGCCATTGGCAGTGTGGAGAAGCTTGGGCCGAAGGTTCTAGAGTCCCTCTATGCCGGCGAATTGGGCGTCAATGTGGCCACCGAGCATGAGGCGAGCCTGATTCGGGGTCGCCTTGTGCCACGTCCCGTGGCCGATGCCCGTGACTCCGCGGAGCCCATTCTCTTGAAGCGGCAGGAGCACACAGAGAATCCACATGCCGTTGGCATGGCCTGGATGTCCATTGACAATGAGTGCAATCTGCACTATGAGGTGACCCTCAACGGTGTGCCCGCCCAGGAACTGCAGCTGTTTCTGGAGGAGAAGCCCATCGAAGCGATTGGGGCGCCGGTGACGCGTAAGCTGCTCGAGGAGTTCAATGGCAATTACCTGGAGGGCTTCTTCCTCAGCATGCCCTCCGCGGAGCTCATTAAGCTGGAGATTAGCGTCTGCTACCTGGAGGTCCACTCGAAGCACACGAATCAGCTGCTGCTCCGCGGCAAGCTGAAGAGCACCAAGGTGCCCAATCACTGTTTCCCCGTTTACACGGACAACAATGTGCCCGTGCCGGGTGATCACAACGACAACCACATGGTCACGGGGGAGACCAAGTGCTTCCATTCCGGACGCTTCTACAACGAGTCGGAGCAGTGGCGGAGCGCCCAGGATCAGTGCCAGATGTGCGCCTGCCTGCGCGGTCAGTCCAGCTGCGAGGTGATCAAGTGTCCGGCCCTCAAGTGCAAGGCCACCGAGCAGCTCCTCCAGCGCGAGGGTGAGTGCTGTCCCAGCTGTGTGTCCAGGCGGGAGGTGTCCTCCGCTGTCATCGTTGGCGACAGTTCACCGGCCACCAATGCCACGGATCTGCTGCAGCAACGACGTGGCTGTAGGTTGGGCGAGCAGTTCCATCCCGCCGGCGCCAGCTGGCATCCCTTCCTGCCCCCCAATGGCTTCGATACCTGCACCACCTGCAGCTGTGATCCCCTCACACTGGAGATCCGTTGTCCGCGGCTCGTCTGCCCGCCGCTGCAGTGCAGCGAGAAGCTTGCCTATCGGCCGGACAAGAAGGCCTGCTGCAAGGTGTGTCCCGAGGGCAAGCAGAGCAGCTCCGGCGGCCACAAGGCGACACCGAACAATCCGAATGTGCTGCAGGATCAGGCCATGCAGCGATCGCCCAGCCACACGGCCGAGGAGGTGCTGGCCAACGGCGGCTGCAAGGTGGTGAACAAGGTGTACGAGAATGGGCAGGAGTGGCATCCGGTACTCATGTCCCACGGCGAGCAGAAGTGCATCAAGTGCCGCTGCAAGGTGAGTGTCAAGAGTCTTTAATTTAGTGATAATATCCAACTTTCAATTGTATCTATTACTTTATCGATTAATTAGGCTTGAAAATCCATCTCTAATCCAGTTATCTAATTAATCGATTTAATTCTTAAGGCAAATTTCAAGTTGAAGCCTACTTTTCTTAAGATTTTAACTCATTTTACTTACTTGCTGGCCTTTGCTTTTAAGTTATCGATTAATATCTCTTAAAGATCTATATTCAAGCTGCCTATCGAATTAATCGATTAACTTTTTTATGTACATTTTCGTCAAAAAATCAAGTTTTCTCGACTTTTTAACTAATGAAATATTTTTCTTTTCTTTTTTCGTATTTCCAAAGGACTCCAAGGTGAACTGTGACCGCAAACGCTGCTCCCGCTCCACGTGCCAGCAGCAGCAGCAGCAGACCCGCGTTTCCAGCAAGCGGCGGCTCTTCGAGAAGCCGGACGCCGCCGCTGCTCCGGCGCTGGACGAGTGCTGCTCGACGCAATGCCGGCGCTCCCGGCGCCACCACAAGCGCCAGCCGCACCACCAGCAGCAGCGCTCCGCCGGCGCCAGCAGCAGCTGAGCAGCTCGAGGGGATCGGGATCCTGGGAGCTGGGATCCAAAGCCACCCATAGAACGTCGTTGTTGTCCGTCACTTGGCTAGGGGCAGCAATGGAAACTTGTATTATAGAAATGAAGGCAGCAATGGGAATCCAGAGAAATGGGGAGAGCGAGAGAGAGAGAAGGCAAAGAGGGAGAGAGACAGAGCGAGAGAGAGAGATCAAGAAGGGAGATAGAGACAGATAGAGAGCGCAATGAGAGAGATAGAGGGAGAGAGAGAAAACGAGAGAGCGAGAACGAGAACGAGATCGAGAGAGGCAGTAGTGATCCTGAGAAAGGAGCCTAAAACCAGTGCAGTTTGCTTTAAATTCTCCAGCGTAGAATTTTTCTATTGAAAGCATTTTCTGAATTTCTTTTCCCGTACCTCCCCACCCCCACCCACCCACCACAAAACGAACATTAAAATTAAATTTTAATTTATTAAAAACAAAAAAAAAACAAAACAAAAATCATAAAAACATCAAAAAATCAAGCACACACAAAAAAAAAGAATTCGAAATTAAAACTGTACTGAGTTTTAAAAAAACACAAACATTTGACTTATTGAAAATACTTAAAGGAAGGCAGGATAAAAAATAAAAACATAAACAAAACTTAAAAAAAAAATATGCAAGAAATTTCAATTCATTTAAATTCAAATTTAAATTGCAATTTGAAAGCAAATAAAGCAGAAAGCAGAAAACAGAAAGCAGTTAGCTGTTAGAGATGGAAGCTAATCGATAATCGGCTATCGCGTGGGAATATTATCTTACATCTAATTACTCTGATTATACATACACACATATATACAATATTTTTTTTATATATATATACATATATATATATATATACACCGCATATATATCTATATAATTAATGAGAAACAAAACACAGTGGGAAACGCATTTGGCGCATGGCTGCATGTCTCCCTGCCTATCGACATTTGTATCGATAGGCAGCCCAAAACGTTTCAACTGATTGACTGAATGGAAAAATAAATGTAGTTTTAAACAAAATACTTATGTTTTCCTCGCGTGGAAAGCGAATGAAGGAAATTGAAAACGCTGCTTTTCAATGTGAAATTATTTTCTACTAATTGTTACTCACACACATTACACATTACACACACACATTATAAGATTGTTTATATTTTATAAATTAAAACAACAACAAAAAAATACATTTTACAAATCATTTTCAATAATTATGTACAAAATTTGTTAGAGAAATCACAAAATATTTCAAAAAATGCCATGTACACATATTTATACACACACACAGACACACCCAAAACACACACACATACACATGAAAGAAATTTACCGCATACACAGAAAGAAATTGTATTAATTTTTTATTCTATTAAATTATTCTTATTATTATTTTATGTTTATGATTATTATTATTATTATGACGATGACTTTTTTTTTTGTAGCTTATATAAACATTTATATATTTATATATATAAATATTCTATATTTAATAATTGATTGATTAATTTTAAATAATTGATTAATTGCAAGCAAGAATATTTAAAACGACGAAGAGCTAAATACAACTTTTACTAATAATTTAAATTTAGTGTTTATAAATTAAAAAAACAAAACCCCAAAATCAAAAACAACAACAACAACACACACACACACAGAGAATAAAAAAACTACAAATTCATAAAAAAAACCTTTTTTTTATTGTTTTATTTCTTATTATTTTTTAAAATTGATTTTGCAATGGGTAAAAATTTGTTAAATGCGCAAAATGGTAAAAACAAAAGAACCAACGCGAATTCAAGCTGGAAACACAAAAGAGTGAATCAAAATATAGACAAAATATATTCAAAAAAATATATATACACATAATTATATATATAAATAAAAATATATGTGCATATAGTTTATAAATTAATAGTCAAAAGCTGTTTGTCTTTTCTGATCTCTGGTGGTGGGCCATCGCCTTCTCCCCCGACTTGTTCCGATTTGGCAACTCAATTTTCGAAATAGCCATTTGCCACTCAGACAATTATACCTATAAATTATATTATAGAGCAATTATACCTTGGCTTTTATAACCGACACACCAAATTATCTAAATGGATTTTATGGCCCAGAATGATGATTGCCAAATGCCTTATTTCGGTTCGAGAGTTTCTCCTCTGGGCATTTCATTAAATTTTTGTGAAAATGAGTAAACATAACCCGGGAAAGATAAGTTCTTTAATTCTTTTCGCGCCTTATAGGACGGGGGAATGGAGTATTAAATTAAGAGAGCATCGTGGGAAGAATGGGAATTAAATCAGATCTTGAGCAGGCATTGAATGTTCATTGTATTCTATTTATTTGTTTAAATATTACAAGGTTGCAGTGGGTTTTTGACTGCCTAAAGAGCTTATATGTATATATATCATTGAATATAAACATCTTTTCTAAAGACAAAAGAAATTTACAATTAAAAGAATCGTCATTTTCAAAGGATATAATATGGTTGCCACAAAACCTAACCATTGGCTGAAACAGAGTTCCCAACCTTCGCCATTCTCCAGCTTTTAATTAAGTGAAGGAGTCATTTCCGACCCAATAAATCATATATATTCTTGATCGGCATTAACAGACGAATCGATCTAGCTGTGTTTGAAAGAAAACTAATTTTTTCAATTTTTTGTTATATTTTTCATCATTAAAATTGTTAAAAATTTATAAATTTATGCATTTTTAAACATTTTAAACTGAGTATGCAGATTTATTAACCTAACAAAAACTAGCATAGGACAGCTTTCCGAATCAATCAAATCAATTTTTGGTTTAGCTATGATCGATTTCAAATGCCTTCCTGAAGCAATTTCACACTTCAAAGGTATATAAAGTTGAGCTTTCAAATAGCTTCCGTACTTCCTATACATTATTGTAAATATGTACATATATGTTATTTTATTATTCCTTATTAGTTATTCTATAATCTAATAGCAAAATAACATATCAATAAGCAAGAACTTATTAAGAACAGCAAGAGAAAGAGCTAAACACTCCAGCGAAAGAGAGTCACCTGAACGGACACAATTTCTAGACCCTTGTCACAATGAAATATGATATATTGAATATATATTTAGTAATAAAATTATATATTAAATATACTTAATTTTGCAATTAATAGTTTAGCACAAAAATTTAGTTGCTGTCTTCGAAATTCAGTTAGATAAATGCTGGAATATCATTGTGCGACAAGTTATTGCCACTGTCGTGGATGGTTTTGCCGTTGCTGCTGTTGTTATTGCCTTTGAAATGAAATCGAATAATTAAATATTGGCATAGTCACACCTTGTTGACAATTATTGACAGGCTGATTGGCAAACAAATGAATATACTTTAGCCGTTTGCCGTTTTCGAGTCGTCGAGGGGCGCGGCCCAGTGGCACGACAATCGGCCCTGTAACTCTGTGCCTTGCCAGCACTTGCAAAAAATTACAACTACAAACTATACTCCAGTTTGTAGGTAATTTTCAAAGAATTTAAAAGATTTTTTATTTAAAAAAATTCAATAGCAAAGAGCAGAGCCTGCTGCACTTGTCTTTTGATGCACGATTTGTGTGAACTAGAAATTCATTATCGAGAGGAAATATTCGATTTTCTATAGAAGAAAATATATCTCTCACACTATATTATCAAAATTATCATAAACTTTAGTATATTGATTCTTTTAATATCGATAAAATATTGGATTTTACATTTGAATATAAATATATTTTATCAAAAATATCATCAACTTTAGTATATCGATACGTATAATATCTAAAAATTTCGAATTTTGAATATAAATTTGATCAAAATTATCATAAACTTTAGTATATCGAATTTTTAAATATCAAAAATATCGAATTTTACATTTAAATATGCATTTTATCAAAATACATACATCCATTAACATTTTATATCATTTTTCTTTCTCTTTTTCAGAACACATTAAACCCACCATTCAATATCAATTTATCGCTCATAAAATATCAAAACACGTACATCGTTTGATATGTCGAAATGGTAAATATCGAACAATAATTATATCGATAATAATAGCTTAAAGTATAGTTATATAAATTTGTACATGACATCCACTACTTGGAAAACAAACGTTTGAAAAAACGAAATATATATTGAAAGTGTTTGGTTAACACCCGTAATTTCTCGCTGTGCAGGCCAGCGGGCGAGTGGCGGGAGGTGGGTGGCGTTTAGGCGGATGGATAGGTGGTGTCCGTGGGAGTGACGGCTACCGAAAGCAGCCAGAAGATCGGAAGATTCGGATCTCCAGCATCCGATCGGATTCAAGCGTTGGCGTTGTCGAACGTTGACAATATCTCTCAGTCTCAGTCGCAGTCACAGCCTCTCCATATTCCCCATATTACGGATACCGATCTTGGAGCTCCGGCTGGCATTTGCATTTGGTAGGCGCTATCAATTAATTGGCCAATCCCAGGCGGATCCCCGATAGGCCCCGATGGCTTATTACCACGCCAGCACATTTGCGCCCATATGGGAAACCGTAGTATCCATTATCGAGATGGTATCTCAGCCATCATGCCGATTTATGTGTCACCCCCTTTGGACAGGCTCACGACTCTCACTCGACTGCGAGTGCGATTCCGATACACTCGCACTCATAATCATCAATTACCCGGGCCTGTCGCAGTCGCGCGGGTAATTGCTGCAAATATTCAAAGCATGTGTTAAACTTTATTGATATACAATGTGAATAAACGTTCGCCTAACTTTGTTTTGATTGCAGCTGTCACAGCGCGCGGCACTCACGGTAATCGAGTTGCATACG
>VNJV01012437.1:0-23847 GCA_008042635.1 Drosophila nikananu
ATTTTCGACAATTTTTTCATTTTTTTGAGAAAAATGGGTACATTTTTGGATCAAAAATCGCGAACTTTTTAGTGGTTTTTTGATCGTAACTTGGCTTAAACTCAACGGATTTCAGTCTGGTTTCGATTTTTCTTCCTAGTTTTTATAGGAGAACGTTTCTGCAATCAAAACTCGATAGCTAATTTTTGACCAATTTTCGACAATTTTTTCATTTTTTTGAGAAAAATGGGTACATTTTTGGCTCAAAAATCGAGAACTTCTTCAGTGGTTTTTTGATCATAACTTGGCTTAAACTCAACGGATTTCAGTCTGGTTTCGATTTTTCTTCCTAGTTTTTATAGGAGAACGTTTCTGCAATCAAAACTCGATAGGGAATTTTTTATAAATTTTCGACAATTTTGACGATGGTTTGGTTTTTTCTTCTTGGTTTTTATAGGAGAACGTTTCTGCAATCAAAACTCGATAGCTAATTTTTGACCAATTTTCGACAATTTTGACGATGGAACCCCTTTCATTTTTTGGAGAAAAATAGGTCCCTTTTTGGATCAAAAATCGCGAACTTTTTAGTGGTTTTTTGATCATAACTTGGCTTAAACTCAACCGATTTCAGCCTGGTTTGGTTTTTTCTTCTTTTTTCTTATAGGAGAACGTTTCTGCATTCAAAACTCGATAGCTAATTTTTGACCAATTTTCGACAATTTTGACGATGAACTCCTTACAGTTTTTTCAAGCAAACAAGCTTTGGGTGTCCAAGTGTCTGGCTGTCACTTATGGACCTGGCTGTCACTGCATACCGGGCAGACAGCAACCGTTGGCCAGGCCATGATGTGGCATTGTTTTCAATGCTAGCCGTCAGTCTCGTGTCTAATTAGAGAAATATCTAGAAAATAGGCAAAAATTTGGATTGCATAAAATATATGGAAGGAACGAGCACGAAAAATGCCCGTGAAGCGTTCAGTTTCCTGTTGTTTGTGAATTCTCATTGTATCATAAATTCGTTGTGTGTGCCGCCAGAGCATCCATCCAGCGAGAGGCCTGTTCCGATCCGAATATAATTCAGCCGTGCCACCCTTCGGCAGTATTTTTATTCGGAACACAGAGCAAAGGGATGCATTCACACACGATTAACCCGTTTGGGGCGCTGCTCCGCCAGATCGTTTGTCGTTCAATCAACTAGCATTGTGGGGGAATGGGTTAAAAATACACATATTGCTTTTTTTTTTTATTGATTTTATTGTGTGCGATGGCCTTTCGGGGTAATTTGCATCGCGCCCTTGCCTTGCCTTGTGCTTTGCCAATCGCTCAGCCGCTCAACCTCTTTTTCTCTCGCTCTCTCTCCTCTAAGTTCTCCTTGGCCACTAACGCCTCCAACGCCTCCATGACCTCCTCCTCCTCCATCTACACCCGCTTTGCCATTCATTGCGGATGCAAAACCACGTCCCACTGCCACAGCCAGCCAAGCGATTCGTCGCCAGTCCCAGGTTTTTCCATACGTATGCTCGATGCGTTTCTGAATTTCTCACTTTGTGCTCGGCGTTTAATTAGGCGCAAACAAATGCCATAAAAACAGGCTGAAAATCGAAGAGTTCGCAGAAAAATCCATCAAACGCGAATACGCATTGAATCCAATATGAAGAGGTACACACACACCCTCCACTGTGGCACTTGGAAATCGGAAAACTAAGTTGAACAAAGCCCTGAAAGGGTTGAGGGAAATATGCATACACTTGAATATTGTTATAATAGTTTTTCTATCAAGATATATTTCTTAAAAATATTATTTTAAGATTTTAAAACAAAAATGCAAAGTATTTTATGATTAAATGCTAGAACTTTATAACATAATTGTGAATCTTTTACTTCGAGAAAGAGCTGTTTTTTCTTGATATACTACAATGTTCATACTACCCTTTTTATTAAATTAAATTAGCACAATCAGAAAATAATTTTAAAAAGGTTGGCCTTTTTTCTGGGGTTTATTTTTTGTATTTATTAGAAATGTAATAATATTCTATGATTAAACATTATCTAAAACAGAACTTATTAGTATAATATTTGTATAAGAAACAGGCATTTATTACTCCGAGTTGGAAAGGTTTTTTTTGTTACAACGATGTAGTATGGAATTAGGGGTTTTATTAATTAAAAATATAAAGACTTTATGATATAGTTGTCATATAAACAAGCTGAAAATATTATACAAATTTTTAGAACTGCCTAGCTTGGTTTTATTTTTGATTACCAACAATTTGTTCTTATTTTCGTTTAATTTCTTGGGTTTGACTGTGCTTTCTGGCTTCTCTAGATGTTCCCAAGAAGACACTCTATCCGGGTCGTTATCTCTGCTGCCAGACCAGGTAGATTCTGCCCCGGTGTGTTGGCTCAGCACCGCTCGCTGTTTACACGGGGGGCGGGCTACATCAATGCAGTGCAATGCACTGCCAGCTGATACAATACCGCCCCTCTCCAGCTTACATATATACGAGTACTTTATAAATACATATATATAAATATATATCTATATAGATATGTGTAGAGCAAAGTCTATAGATCCCCACATGGTTCGGGGGGAAACGCGCCGTTCATTGGCATCGGCAACGATCTTCATCAGGCAATTGCAATGAATTGTGCAGCCAAAATTCGGAGAACCAAAAGTTAAGAATTCTTAAAAAAAAAAAGCTTAAGAAACAATGAAGTAGAAACGGTTTAGCTTTAAAAAAAAAATCAAACAATTTGCAGTACGTAAAAGCTGCAGTAATTGTTGTTCAAGCTAAGTACTTTAACCAACTGAGAAGTATCATAATTCATGAGATATATACAAATAAATTTAAGTTTCTCATATTTTGTTGTTGCTGTGGTTAAAAATTCTTCAAGTTTAACATTCAAAGTATTTTATTTACATTTTGCGTATGATTGACAGACGTCTTTAAGTTTCGCTGAGAACCTGTTCTTTTTTAACACTTGACCGTCAAAGCAAACACTAAACGGCTTGGGAACGTCAGAAGGCAAATCTCACAGCTCAAGCACATAATATAATAGTTAATAATAATAAAATAATGGATGAATAATAATTAAAAATAATAATATACAAATATGATATCCTTAGGAGAGATATGTCTTGTCAGAAGGGAAAATAATTGCAAAATTTGTTAGATATTAGAAGCGAAATATAACTAACATAATCCCTTGTTTATTTAATTTTTTCCAGCTGTGATATTATTTTGTTGAATTCTAAGTTGATGGTGTAAACATTTTTTGGAGTGTTTATGGATGAATACACCTTGCAGGTGGGGGCCCCTGTTGCGTCTTCAGGCTTCAGGTGAACGCTTTACATGCATCTATTTGTTTTTGGTTTTTCCCCCTATTATCTGAGTGAAAAGTGTAATGTATACATTAGTTTTTATCGTGGTGGAGAGTGTGGCAGGGCTTCTGTGATTTCCTAAATAAAGAGATCAGTGAAGAGCAAGAGACATCAAGTGATATTATGAATAATTAATATATATTTTAATATATATTTAAGTATTCAAGGTGTCACTTGATGATATTGCTTGCTCTTCACTGATATATAATTCTAGATTTACCTTTAACATTATAAAAGCTAAAATCATTTTTGTGTATATAAATGTGTAAGGTTTTTTTTTTTGATTTACTTTTTGAATACTTTGTTAAAATTAAAAAATGCTAGTTAAAAAGAGAATTTTCAATCTTAACAAAAGAGACAAGATAAATTCAAAATTTCTGTGTCTAGATCTTCTTGCTGGTGATGTTTTGTATAATTATTTAGTATATTTTTATTTTTATAATATATTTTATCATATGAAAAAAATCATTATTAGTTGAGCATAAATGTAGACTACTTTTTTTTAATTAAATTGAAAACTGCTTAAAGAATAAGTAATTTGAAAAGTATGCCAAGTGATTAGGCTTCTGGAATGTGAGCCACAAATACGAGTTCCTAGACGTACCACCAAATTGTTGTCTGCCGCCAAATTCCCTTTCTCCCCGCCGTCTGGAGGGTTCCAAACCATCTCAAATTTATGGTTTTTTGGGGCTGACTAAACTGATTTAGCAGAGACCCGGGTGACCACCGCGATAGATAGCCCACTTAAATGGCAGTAGCCAAAGCAATAACCAAAGAGAGCATTTTAGATGCGGATAATCAAATTATTTTGTGCTGCCCCCCGAAATCCGCAACGGATCCACTAATTGATTTTGTCTTTGCCACGTTGCCCAGAGGTCCAGAGGAAAAAGGAAAAAGGGGGAAAAATTGAACATAGATACATAGCTGTGACGTGCGCGGTGCTGGTGACTCTATATTATAATTCGTTTTTCGGCTGGTGGCAACTTTGTTGTGTCCATCAGAGAACTTGCAGTTGGAAACTTGGCTCGTAACACAATTTGCTGGGCCCCCTTTTCGTTGGCAACTGAAAGATAGATCTATGGGGCGGACCACATGGCGTAAGAGTGCGAATTTTGTTCAATTCGATAGATGGGTTGGGTTCTGTGTAATAATCCTGAGAAGGTTAGGATATACTTTGTTTACTTCCGAGTTTGTTAATTAATATTTCAAGCACCATTCAGCCAGGAAACTGTTGACTTGCTGCTCTTAAACTTAAAGTACTTCAAATGCATCCGCAAACCAATCAGTTTAGTGGGCCATAAAAACAGCTTTAAATGACCCGGTCTATATACATATATAGTATATATATTGCATATATAACCGAAAAACTTTGTCATTTCCTTCTTGCCTGCCTGCTTTTTTTTTCCTGCTAAATATTTGAGCTTGCGTCATTTTGGCTGCTGCTGCTTTTGCATCGACTTTTCTATGGCTTTTTGCCTTAATTTGTTTTCCGGGCGCCAGACGATGTCGACGACGACAACACGAAAATTGGAAATTGAAATTTGATTGATTATATTACCAGATATTACCAGAGCGATGAAAACGGGAATGCGTTCCCTAAATTCCCTCGGTTGAGGCCGGGGAGCCCACCAAAGTGTTGCAAACTTAATTGCTGTCAATGGAAAATCAATTGGGAGCCATCACTGCAGCGGAATCACTTGCAGTGCAGTGTGATTGACACTGAACTTAGCCTGCCCCCGACGAGTGAGTGGGGGCGTGTCCCCTTTTCCTAATTGAACGCCGCCGCGAACACTGTTTGGCAAGAAGCCTCTTTGGACTCTGATCTCCTTGATGCCGCTGATGATGCCGAGGCGGTGGCTAGCTGGCTGCCTGTCAATGGACCGCTCGTGTCTGTCGAGCGGAAACAAGCGCAAAACACAGGCAAATGTCATGTTTTTGCTTCTTGAGGGATATGCGGCCCTCAGAATATAAACACACAACAAAAAAACCGCATTAAATATGTGAAAATCAGGGGCTAAAGGCGGCTCAGCGAGCGGCAGCCCATTGTTTATGTTTTCTAAAAAAAAAAACAAGTAAGAAAGCTACAGTCGTTCGTGAACGACTGTTATATACCATGTACCAAAATATATCGCCGCTTTTGCCTATTGCGACTTTTTCCTATTAGAGAAATGTAAACATTTTTAAATCTGAAACAAACTTGATCTGCGTGCAAAACATTCCGACCTACATACCGAATTTGGTGACTCTAGCTCTTATAGTTGCTGAGATCTAGGCGTTTACACAGACGGACAGACAGACATGGCTAGATCGACTTGGCTGTTGATGCTGATCAAGAATATATATACTTTATGGGGTCGGAAATGCTTCCTTCTGCCTGTTACATACATTTGCACGACATTAATATACCTTTGTACCTACGGTACATGGTATAAAAAGTGTTGAGTATAAATGAAATATATCAACAGCTATGAGACATGCATTTTGTTTTTTGAACCTATTTTTTTTAACTCTATTAAACCTAAATAACGATTCTATACCCACAGTAATGTAGAAAAAATACCAAGTTTGAGCCATTAAATATTGGTTAATATTTCAACATTTCACTATAATAAACCCAGTATTTAGTTGTTGCACTAAATATAAACTTTGCAGTTAAGTGTTTGAGGCAATGTAATTTTTATGACAATTTTATGAGGGTTTTTTGGATGGCTCCTAACTTCAACTGTGTGTGTGTGGAGGATGGGAATGGAATCAACGAGTCTGCGTTGCTTCGTCCGCTTCGATGCCAAGTGCTCCTCGCCGAATCCATGCCAATCGTTCGCGGGACTGACAAAAGCTCTCAATAGCACTTGAGTTCATTTAATTCATTTCGCGGCAACCGACGGCCAATAACAAACAGCCGGGCGCAATTTATGTAGGACACATAAATATATAATTTCCAAAATACGCACGAAATTCGCAGTGTTTGTTGACGTGAATTTATTATGGCAGCGCCAGCGATTCCGTTTCATTCGCCATTGATTTTGGATTTTAGATTTCAGATTTTCTGATTTTCGGATTTCAAATTTACCCGACTCTTTGATTTTTATGAACCTGCAGTGCGAGGAGCAAGCACCACACACGTATTGTACACTTGCATAACTCGGAAATATATTCCCGAGCACTTGGCGTGCCGCAAATAGAATATCTTTTTGGACAAGCCCACACACAGAAAAAGGCAAGAGCATTAAGTTTGCCACAACTACGTGGACGAAAATTGAAAATATTCACGTCTCATTATATTAATGTCGCTGCGAAAATGCAAATTCTAAATGCGTACATCAAAAATGATTCAAACAGCAGCAGCAGCAGCCCCCAAAAAGCAAACAAACAAGCGGGCGAGCAAACAAATTGACGGCAGATCAGCGAATAAGCCAACTGTGTGACTGTCAGAGTGACAAACTGACTGACTGCTGGACTGACTGACTGACAAACTGACAAACTAACAAACTGCTGCCACAAAAACCAAGCCAACATTCATGTTGACGTCTAATTGTCGCTGGATCGTCGCTGGCAAACTGTTTAAACACAAAGAGCAGCCTTAATCCAGATGGTTTGCAGAGAGCTCTCCCCATAAGGAGTTCATTCGCATTGATCGCTGAAAGCCAGCTGAGGGATGGGATAAGAAAAATCTCCCTAAAGCTATACAAAATTTGTTTAGAATTAAGAAATGTGTTCCATTCACTTGGGGGAAATGCAGCATAAAATCAAGACAAGCATTTTTTTTATGGTTAATTGTTATTTTTTCCTCAAAGCTGGGCTGTGTTTTTGCTGACCTGTTTTTATCCTGTTCATTTAAGGGCAAATTGCACTTGCCTACCCTTTACCACAAGGCTACCCTTTCTGCCACTAATATTAAATCCATCCTTTGACCACAGGAGACGACCAAACCCGGCGACACCTTGCCACCATTTCCTCAGGCCGGCAGGTGCCACTGCCGGCTGATGGCGATGGCTGCTGTGGTGGTGTGGCAATGTTCCACGATGTCTATAAATGTTTTCATGCCTAATTGATTTAACGTCTTGGGGCAGAGCCGAATATAGACATCGATCCATTGGCGGCGGCGGCGGCTGCGGCCAAATATTCCACGCTGCACTCGTTAAAGCCGGCTAATTACGGATTTTATTTGCGAAATTAATTTGTGCATAATATTTCAATGAATTTAACGGATTGCCGCATAGAAATTGCAATTAATCTTCCCGCACGAAAAGCGGGTTGTCAGCAGAAGCCCAGAACCAGAACCAGAAGCGAAAAGTTATCTCTGGGTTCCCAGAGGGAGAGAGAGGCGAGTGGCCAGCTGAACATTGATTGATTTCTCGCCAGCTTCTGTCCGTTTACTATTTATTTTTAGCGAATATTGTTCTTTTTTTTTTTTTTTTTTTTTGTGTGTGTTTGGTTCAGGGGAAATGGGAAAGGAAATTTTATTTTAAGCCATTCCGTAGCACCGTGTCGCTGCTGCTGGGCATTGATGTGCCTCTGAATGGTGGACATTTTCCCCTTCATTGGTTGCGTGCGCTATTGAGGGGGCTTCAGCGTCCTCTTGCCGCCAGCAAACCTTCAGGCAAACGGCTTCAAGGTCACCTGGTTACGCTTATAGGAAGAGAAAGATCTAGTAGGGTGACTCATGTCATTTAGTCCCTTCAGATCCCGGAAATTTCTCCTCAAATTTGCCCCAGCTAGAAGACAACCTTGAAGAACCACATTAAGATCCCAAAGCTCTCACATTCTGTCTAGCTGCGCTTTTGCTCTTTCCTCTTTCCTCTTTATGATTTAGTATATAGAAATTGCAATTAATTAGAGACAATAAACAATAAAATGCTTGAAATTCCTCCAATTGCAGCTCCCAAACACCACTCAGCAGCCACCTTTGGCAGGCGTCGAGTGTTGCCGCTTGGTAGCGGCGGCGGCGCCGCATGGACCATGCCGTGAAGGCGACGCGCGGCCGCCCGCTCAACACGCTGCGCTTCGAGAATGACGAGCTGGAGTGCCTCTACCAGCGGTACACGCTCAAGCTGCAGCGCTTCTCGGTGCTGGGCGTGGTGGCGCTGGTGGTTGTCCTCTGCGGCGTGATGGCGGCCCTGTCGCTGGCCTTCAACAATGCGGCCACCTTCCATGTAAGCATTAATATCGATATCAAATAAGAAAGACTTATATTTATAATATCCCAAAAACACGTTTTCCCGCAGAACATCTTCAATGCCATTGTCTGTGTGCTCTTCGCCGTGATCCTGGTCCTGTTGCAGTGCTCCGTGATCAAGGATCATCATTTGCCCACCCTGTGCTATGGCATTCTGCTCTTCACCGCCAGCATCTGTGTGGTGTCGATGCCAACGCTGGGCAGTGTGTTTCCCGTGGACACCAAGGAGGTGATGGCCGAGGGCGTCTGGCAGATTGTGTTCGTGGTCTTTCTGGCCTATGCAATGATGCCGCTGCAGATCTGGGAGGCGGTGGCCTTTGGCATTGCCCTGCCCTCGGTTCACATCAGCCTGACCGTCTACAAGATATTCACGGATGCGCTGCGCTACCTGGAGTACAATCAGCTGATTGCCAACATTGTCATCTTCATTGGGGTGAATGTGGCCGGCCTGGTGGTGAACATCATGATGGAGAGGGCCCAGCGTCGCACCTTTCTCGACACGCGCAACTGCATCGCCGCCCGGCTGGAGATCCAGGATGAGAACGAAAAGCTGGAGCGGCTGCTGCTCTCCGTGCTGCCGCAGCACGTGGCCATGCAGATGAAGAACGACATCCTGTCGCCGGTGGCCGGCCAGTTCCATCGCATCTACATCCAGAAGCACGAGAACGTGAGCATCCTCTTTGCGGACATTGTCGGCTTCACGGTGCTCTCCTCGCAGTGCAGCGCCCAGGAGCTGGTGCGCCTGCTCAACGAGCTCTTCGGCCGCTTCGACCAGCTGGCCCACGACAACCACTGTCTGCGCATCAAGATCCTGGGCGATTGTTACTACTGCGTTTCCGGTTTGCCAGAGCCGCGCAAGGATCATGCCAAGTGCGCCGTCGAAATGGGACTGGACATGATCGATGCCATTGCGTGAGTAATAGTTTTGCCAGCCACAAGTAATCTTTGGATCGCTGAAACTACTTGAGATTGTCGGTTATTTTCCATAATTTCATTTGATTTGAGTCTCTGACAGCTCTTCTTTTGTGGTTTTTGTGGTTTTGATAAATTAGTGCCTCTTCTGATAACAGGAAAGACACTTTAATCACTGAGCACCAGATTGTAATGCTAATTGACACACTTATCGTGTCATATTTGAGGAGACAATCAATAAAACAAATTTGTTAGCTTTGCTTCTGTGTTTAATAAAGCTTTTTGAGTTCTTAACTTACCTATAGATAATTTAATTAAATGTAATATACATAGTTTCGGATATTATTCAACAATATTGATATTCCATAGAACTTTCCCCTGGCTTTACATCCCTCTATGTTATGTCTATATCTATGCCTCCTCCTTCTCTCTTCCATCGCTGACAGAACCGTGGTGGAGGCCACCGATGTCATTCTGAACATGCGCGTGGGCATCCACACTGGCCGCGTGCTGTGCGGCGTTCTGGGGCTCCGCAAGTGGCAGTTCGATGTGTGGTCCAACGACGTGACGCTGGCCAATCACATGGAGTCGGGCGGCGAGCCCGGACGGGTGCATGTGACCCGGGCCACCCTCGACTCGCTGTCCGGGGAATACGAGGTGGAAGCGGGCCACGGAGACGAACGATCCTCCTACCTCCGGGATCACGGGGTGGACACGTTCTTTATTGTGCCGCCACCACATCGCCGGAAGGTGAGTTCTCTTTGCGAGATTTATGATTTATAAGATTTATAAGCTAATCTCCTGCACTTTCTCTTCACAGCCACTGATGCTCAACACCCTCGGCGTGCGGTCGGCCATCGGCAGTCGACGGAAGCTCTCTTTCCGGAACGTGTCCAATGTGGTCATGCAGTTGCTGCACACGATCAAGTTCTCGGAGCCCGTTCCGTTCTCCAATATAGCCACCGGATCGTTTCCCTCGGCGGCAAGCGCTTTGGGCGGCGGTATTGGTGGCGGTGGCGGTGGCATTGGCCTCGGTGTGGGCGTGGCACGTGGCAGCAGCTGCGAGGCAAACACCGGCAGCGGCGTACAGGTGTCGGAGAAGGGTGGATCGCGCAAGGTAAGTGGTGTCCAGCATTGTCTAGCTCTCTCCACGGGTCGGTACTCGGTCCGGGAGCCAAGTTGGGGCGAGTTTTGCATATAGGCAGTTGTTCCTGTAGCTCGGTTGTGTTCTGTTGTAGCTGCAGTTGATGTTGACGTTGAAGTTGAAGTTGAAGTTTCCGTTGCCGTTGCCGTTGCCGTTTCCGTTTGAGTTTCAGTTTGAGTTCCAGTTTAAGTTGCAGTTCTGTGCATGTCCGGATTGGGTTAGGGACTCGGAGGGCTGACAAGATCACAAGATCACAAGATCTTTTCGTACTCTGTAACATATATCCCGAGAATACACCTGTGTGTACCCTCTACGATCTTTGGGTAGCCGTCGCCGGACTCTCTCTCCTTTTCATTTCTTTCTTTGATTTGTTTCCTTTCGTTTTCTTTCAGGATGCGGTAAGTTTTGCCTCGTGTCTATGCCTAAGTATTTCTGCCACCAGTCGAAACCCCCGATATAGCCGATATATATTTATATATATATTACATATAACCCCCGTTCCGCTGCGTTTTTGTTTTGTTTTCGCTCTTCTTTGGTTCTCCGCCGGGTTTTCCTTTTTTCCGTACTCCGTACTCCGTCGCATTGTAAATTATTAATTATTATAAATATCAAGTATACATAATATATAGACATTCGTAGCATTAGCTTTAATAGAGATCAGCTGCTGTGTCTACTAACAACTGTAGTGTGTTAAGTATATTGAGAGCATTCGTTTTGTCTTTTTTTTTTTTTTTGCATCGATGTTGTTTGTATAAATGTAGTTTGAATGTAGAACTACTTGGCTGCAATCGGTTGCAATATATATATAATTATATCATATGTATCAGAGTCCACGCCATAGGCAGTATGAAAATATGTAAGTTAAGCCATCGAATAATGCTACACTGACCTCAGATGATAATTACAGGTTGCTGTACTAATGTCTTGGCAATTAACTGACTAAGTTTCATGTTTCAAAAGGTTGATTTTCTTTTAACTTACCTTTTAAGGAATAGAACTTCAAGATGTCTTGGGTGATTTGTTTGCCCAAATCGTGATCCATTGACCTTCATTAAAGTCAAGTCCCCATCTGTTCTTTTATTCTTTAGTTTACTCAAAACTAGTGCTCTTATTGTTTGCATTATTATGATTTTCAGGGGCTTAAAGTATTGGTTTTACTTTAATTTAAAGAGTAGCAAATAACGAATTGATTCAATATTTTTTATCTGCTATGCTAAGTACAAAGAAGACTAAGCTCAAGTTTTGCCACAGCTTTGACTGCCACATAAATTCCTCAAATCGGTTTACCTTAGTTCCGCTAACCCGCTATTTTGGACCACTGTGCGACTTAGCCTGTACTCATTTTAGTGCCTCTACGATTACAGCCAGCGATTAGTCAGTTTCGCTATAATTACTATGTTTCGAGTTTTGTTTTCTCTTAAGGCCTAACACCAGACTTAAGCATATTTAAATTTACCAAAAACCAAAGCAAATTAAAAACAAATATAATTAAAATATTAATCGTTCCATAATTTCCATAAAGAAAGGCAAAATTAAAGTATATCCACTTTGGTTTTACGCCTTAAAACGCTTCTTTTTACCTTACTCGTTATCTTCTTTCTCGCCCTAACCAAACCTACCGTTACTCGATTAATTGTACTTCTCGCTACCATTGAAACTAGCACTAGGATAAGCAACTCTCTTTCTCTATCTCTCTGTTTGATCTTAATGTACATATGACTTATACAAGTATACGTAACACTTCTCCGATCTAGGTGATCCGTCTGCAAAAGATCTTGCATGCAACACCGCCACCGCACGGCGTGAGCTATGGCAGCGTCGGCGGCGGGGCCAGCGTCGTCCTCGGCGGTAGTGGTGGTGGTAATAATGGAGGAGGTGGTGGCGGTGGCGGTGTGGGCAGTGTTCAAGTGACCGTAGGCACAAATCCCAACTCAACAGCGAGTACGATTAGTCGCATTCATAGGCACAATCACAAGAACAATAAAGTGAGCAGAGCAGCAGCCAACAAACAATTTTTACTTTCGTTCATTTGTTCAGTCGTTATTTCAGTCAATCGTTATCTCGTTCACTTGTTCAATCGTTCAATCGTTCACTCGTTCAATCGTTTCTTTACTCGTTCAGTCGTACGTTCGTTTGTTCGTTCAGTTTGTGTTTCGTTCATGTGCTGTCCATGTGCGTTCATGTCCATTCGTTCAATAACTGTGTTACTTGTAACTACTCGTAAGTGTGTCTCGCTCGTCCATTCGTTAAGTTATTGCGATTGCTTTCAAGAGCTGTCGTGCAAGGCTTCGTTGAGTTACAATTCGCTTTGTCAAAGGCTTCATGACACTGAACTTTAATACAATCTAGAAATATGCAGAAATATTTATCAGTAGCCCTCAGTTTGTAGGCAGTTTGAGCTAAACGTATAGTTAATTATATAATTTTTAATGTTTGATTATTCCATTTTTCTTTAACTTTAAAATAAGGCTTCGGTTCTCCAAAAGAGACTCATTTTTTTTTTTTGCATTAATTGTATTTACTTTCTAGTTCCCACTATAACTTTAATATACCAATAGAAATATTATTTGGAATAGCTTAGACTAGGATTAAATATCCCATTAAAGTCGCTTAAGAGCCTTGGTTCAGTGTCAACAACAAGCTTTAGCTCTCGCTCCATTTTTGCCTTAAACATTTTCCATTCTTCCATTCGACATCCGGTGTGCATGATCTAGCCCAGCTTTTTCGCTCCGCATGTGCAACTGCCCAGCCCTGCCTGCCGCCTCTCAGTGCTCAGTTCTCAGTTCTCAGCATGTAGTTGGTGTGCACACACACTCGTAGAACCCACACACACACACTCTCTCTTTTCAATTTCAACTATCGAATCTTCAGCGAGTGGCGCCTTCAGCGAGAAGAAAGCGGCGAGAGCCACAAACCAAACTAACAATCTACTCTTATTGCTCCCTCTTGCATGGCTTTCCGCCCCCGGCATCCGCAGTCGCAGTCAAAGGTGGCGGACAAGTTCAAGCGACCCTTCAGGAAGCGCCACTCGGTGGCTGCCCACCATCAGCCCACCAACCGGGTGAACCGCTTCCTGTCGCAGGCCATCAATGCCCGGTCCGTGGACTGCGACAAGTCGGAGCACGTGGATAGGCTGACGCTGCGCTTCCGGCAGAGCGACATGGAGCGCGAATACCACAAGGACTTCGATCTGGGCTTCACCACGGCAATGGGCTGCTCCCTGCTGCTGCTCATCCTGGGAGCGGCACTCCAGGTGACCGCCCTGCCGCGCACCCTCATCCTGCTGCTGCTCTTCCTCACCGCCTTCATCTGGGTGAGCGCCATACTAATGCTTCTCCTTGCCGTGCGTCTCAAGTGGATTATCTGGGACATTTCGGAGAGCTTCACGCTCCGCATGGCCATCACGATCTTCACGATTATCCTCATCTACTCCGTGGGTCAAGTGAATGTGGTAAGTTACCTCCGGCTTTTGTGAATGTTGAAGCTTGGCATTGAATATTCTATGCATTTTTCAAACGGTTTAACGATGCTTTTCCCCAGTTTACGTGTGTCTCGGACCACCCTTGCTCCGGCAATGCCACGGCCACCGCCTGGTCAAGTCGCCGGGAGCTGGACCCGCACTTCTTCTCCTACCCAAACGACTCGCACCGCAAGTGCTCCCTGCCGCAGTACGTCTCCTTGTCGGCCGCCTTCGCCTTTCTGTCAGTCTCCGTGTTCCTCAGGTGAGTACTGGACCCACACCGCAGCGGGGAGAACCCGATTGATAGCCACGTTTCGCCACAGGCTGCCCATAATATTCAAGTCGCTGCTGGTGCTGGGCATGGGCACCATCTACGCGCTGTTTATCGAGCTGTCGCACCAGAACATCTTCGAGTGCTACGACAACCGCGTTGAGTAGGTCAACTCGTTTATATTTATATTTATGTGCCCATTCTAACCCCTAATTCATTCCTCCTGCCGCAGCGCCTCGATTCCGCTTCACTTGATCTCGCTGGCCCGCATCGCCATCTTCATGATTGCCATACTGGTGCACGGCCGCCTGGTGGAGGGCACTGCCCGGCTGGACTTCCTGTGGCAGCTGCAGGCCTCGCAGGAGAAGAAGGAGATGGACGTGCTGCAGGAGTCGAACAAGCGCATTCTGCACAATTTGCTGCCCGCTCATGTGGCTGCACATTTCCTCGATGCGCAATTCCGCAACAACATGGTGAGTGAGTGCTGCTCCGCTGACCCACTTGGCCAGACAAACCGATCGATGTCCTAAGGAAAAGAAAATCAATATGGAATAATTTGGTTTTGATTATTGACTATTATTTCCTTTCCGCTTGCAGGAGCTCTACCACCAAAGCTACGCCAAGGTGGGCGTCATCTTTGCCAGCGTGCCCAACTTCAATGAGTTCTACACCGAAATGGATGGCTCCGATCAGGGACTGGAGTGCCTCCGGCTGCTGAACGAGATCATAGCGGACTTTGACGAGTTGCTGAAGGAGGACCGGTTCCGGGGCATTGACAAGATCAAGACCGTGGGCAGCACCTACATGGCCGTCGTGGGCCTCATACCCGAGTACAAGATCCAGCCCAACGATCCGAACTCGGTGCGGCGCCACATGACCGCGCTCATTGAGTACGTGAAGGCCATGCGGCTGTCGCTGCAGGAGATCAACAGTCACTCGTACAACAACTTTATGCTGCGTGTTGGTGGGTATAAATCTGTGAAGCTCTGCACAACCAGCATTCTAAATTCCCCCTGCATGTCCCTCAGGCATCAATATTGGCCCTGTGGTGGCTGGGGTAATCGGAGCCAGGAAGCCGCAGTATGACATCTGGGGCAACACTGTGAATGTGGCCAGTCGGATGGATTCCACCGGTGTGCCGGGCTACTCCCAGGTGACCCAGGAGGTGGTGGACAGCCTGGTGGGTTCGCACTTTGAGTTCCGGTGAGTTTCGGTTTATATTTATAGGTATTCTTTGTGTATCTTTCATCTTATCACTCACCTCATTTTGCAGTTGTCGCGGCACCATCAAGGTGAAGGGCAAGGGCGACATGGTCACCTACTTTCTGTGCGACAGCGGCAACAAGTCGCTAAACGGGGAGGTGCGCAACGCCATGTCCCTGCCGCAGAGCCTGCACGCCCCAGACTATTACATGAAGGCCTCGCAGTTCCCCGAGAATCGCGTCAACACGGACACCTACAGCAAGAAGGAAAACGGCCACCTATATCCGGGCGCCGGCGAAGAGCAGCAGCTGCTGCTGCAGCATCAGCACAAGCAGCTCGATCCGCTGCCGTTGCCAGCTGCCCCCCAGCCACCGCCACCGCCGGTGCACCATCATCTGCACCAGCAACAGCAGCAGCGGCTAAACAGCAAGCTGCAGAAGCAGCCCAACTTCATGGCCAACGGCGGACTGCCCAACATAAGGGAGAACGGCAACGGGAATGGAAATGGGAATGGGAATGGGAACGGGCACAACGGCGAGCAGCAGCACGGAGACTTCAACACTACGATGACTGCGCCGGCTGCAGTGGCGGTTGTTCCCTTCCAGCACCAGCTACAGTTCCAGCATCCACACCCACATCCACATCCAGTGCAGCACCACCAAATCCTACTCCAGCACCAGCACCAGCATCAGCTGCAGCTGCAGCTGCAGCACCAGCACCAGAACCAGAACCAGAACCAGCACCAGCCCGTTCCTTCGGTAATGTTGCGCGAGTTTAATATCATTGAGAACCCAACTCTGGGCGGCATCCGGCATCCGCAGGTGGAGCAGCTGCCGCCGCAGCACCACGGCAGCCTAGATCTATCCGAGATGGGCGGGAATATGGGATTGGGCATGGGTGTTGGGGCCGGTGGAGTGCTCAGCGGCGGCGGTGATTGCTTCATGATGCCGCGATCGCGTGACCGCGATTTACGCACCTACGCGCCGCCCTTTAACCAGCATGGCCATCATCCACTACTGCATCACCTCCATTCGAATCCGAACCCGCATCAGAGCCAGCATCAGCATCAGAACCCGCCATCGTCCACCAGCCTGGGCCTGGGCCTGGGCGTGGGCCTGGGATATGGCCACTGCCGGGAGAGCGAGCCGCTATTGCATGCCAGCAGCGTCGCGCCGGTAGCCAAGGTGAGTGAAGACGCTGAACACCTGCTCTGGAGCAAGGAGATCCTCCTCTGAACACAGCCCAGTCCTGCTAGCTCCGTGTCCGTGTGTCCCAGTGCGCCAAGTGAATCTCGAAACCCAATAACCAGTGCCACTCCTGGCTCTGCCTGCTCTTCTCCTCATTCCATTCGTAACTAACACCCAGAGGGGCCCAGAAAAGACTTGACATCTGAGTGGGGAAGCCAGGAAAACGGGTTGTAAATGTTCGTTTAAATGAGCTATCATTAAATTCAATTAAATTACTATATTCTACCTCTTGGGGATTTTCCTTTTCGTCCTTAATGTGATACTTACATGCAGTAACTGAGATAGTTTATTTAATAATTACCGCTTAAATTCCAGTTAAATGAATAAGAATTTTAGAAATCATTAAACTTCCAGGGAATTTGTACATTTAAGTCCCCAAAAAATACCCGGGAATGCTTGCTCCTCTCCCCAGATCCGATCCACCTGTATATCTATATCTATATATCTGTGTATATCCATATGTGTCTAACTCTCTGTGTCCGCTCTTTGCATGCCCGCACATCTCTCTCTCTCTCTCTCTCTGTTTCTCTCTGTGTGTCGCTCATCTCCGACTAACCACGCCCCCAGATCATGCCCATGCAGCATGCGCCAAAGTACGAGCCACCACGTTACACTTCTCCCCACACCGTGTTGTCGCAGCAGAAGCAGCAGCCGCATCAGCCGCATCAGCAGCAGCCACATCCCGCCCAGGATCAGCAGCAGCCACAGCGCCAGTACGCCATGTATTCGCAGCAGCAGCAGCTGCAGCAGACGACACAGCCACAGCTGCCGCCGAAGCCTACGCTGCGGACGTACATGAAACCGCTGCCCAAGCTGCCGCCGGCGGAGCTGGAGGAGAGCCGGGACATGTCCTCCACGGACGACCTCAGCTCGCGGCCACACTCACCCTCGATGAGCAGCTCGGACGAGAGCTACTCGAAGACCACCGAGGGCGAGGGCGAGGGAGATTGCGATGAGAATCCGCCGCCGCCGCCGCGCCTACCCAACGGCGGCCAACTGCATCACCTACAGCACCTGCAGCATCTCGCCCAGCACCTGCCGCCGCAGCGCAACGGTCTGGTCAATCCCCTGCAATGGCTCTATCCCTGCGACATCCAGGTGGACCCCACCTCGCCGGTGGTGGTGGAGCAGCTGCACGACTTTGAGCTGAGCTCCACAACCGAGAGCCAGGGTCACGGACAGCACCACACCACCAGCAACACGACGACGACCACGACGAGCAATGCCCAGCAGAGCAACCACAAGGGCGATGGATGCAACCACAAGCTGGTGACCGCCGCGACAGCCACAACGGGTGGGGTCAGTGCCACCGCCACCACCACCACCAATACCAAGTCACCCTTCGAGCGGGAGCTGCAGCGCCTGCTGAACGAGTCGACGCGAGCCCGCTGCCTGGCGGCCACCACCACCACCACGGATCACACGACCAGCAATGGCAGCCGCGACCTGAGCTACTCCCTGAGCAACGGACGGCTGAGCTCGAGCAATGGCCATGGCCCAGCCGGATCCGGTTCGGGAGCGGGCAATGGCAGTGCCAGTGTCAGTGCAAGTGGCAGCGGCAGCGGCAGCGGCAGCAGCAATGGAAATCTCAGTGGCGGCAGTGGCAGCAACTCGAACACGGGCAACAACAACAGCAGTCACAGGCAGCAGCAGCAGCAGCAGCAGGAGCACATGGAGCAGCTGGAGCACGAACTGCTAGCCGGCAAGCTGCTGCCGGGAAGCAGCAGCTTCATGATCGCCAAGCACCCGGTGGGCTTGGAGGCCATCAAGGAGATAACGCGCAACAAGAATCCGTCGGAGTCGAGCCAAATGTGAGTATGGCCATGTGGACCAGTGATGGGAGGAGGAAAGGGGAAGGACAACCCTTCCGTCACTGGCCATGACGCAAGCCGCCCGCTTCCATTCCACATTCCCATCAAAAGTCATGTGGTGTGGGGTTCGCCGCTTCCATAACCGGTGGCTTCTGGTTGGTCCCTAACCTAGTTGTAGTTCCTTACTTCCTTTCCTTTTAAGCCTTGTGTGTGTGTGTGTTTAAACAACAAGTAAATGTGACTCCATTTTACAGGCAAACCTCGGACACGGAGTCCTGCGAGATCCTGCACGAGAACCGCAACCAGCAGATGCATGCCCTGGCCCTGCTGGAGATGCACTCGGTCAAGGAGCAGCAGCAGCACAGCCTCCAGCAGCAGCAGCAGCAGCAGAGGTCACACCGCCAGCGACCGCGCTCCAAGGAGCTGCAGTACAGCCACGAGAGCCTGGACGGTCTGGATGGAGTGACCCAGCAGCAGCAGAGGCACCCACGGTACCACCACCACCATCACCACCAGCAGAGGCAACAGCAGCACCAGCACCAGCAGCAGCAGCAGCAGCGATATAACCATTTGCAGAAGCAGGAGCAGGACGAGCGTGACGATACCGAGGACAACCTGGCCGACGAGGAGTTCGAGGACGATGAAGTGGGTCGCGATGTCCGCCAGAAGCGTCAACAGAGGCCAACGGACCTCAGCCGCAGACCACAAGACGACGACGACGAGGAGGAGGATCAGCAACAGAATCGGGATAGGGATCGGGATCGCAAGGATACGGCAGGGTACGGCCTGGAGGCCAATGTGATAAACGACGAGCTAAAGTATGGGGCGGCACACCTGAATCATCAGTCCGTGGACTCGAATCCCTTGGAGAGCCAATCGGAGTGGTCGGACGACGATTGCCGCGAGGAGGCCACAGGTGAGTGTGAAATACTTAGCAGCTCGCGGAGTAATCTCTGCATTTCTGTAATGCCAACTCCCCCTTGCAGGTGGTGCCGAGTCAACGGGCTATATTACGGATGAGCCCGGCCTGGAGAACATCTCGCTGCTGAACGAGGCCGGCCTGACCGATGCCGAGGGCGCTCTGTCGGACGTTAATTCGCTGTATAATGCACCCGATGTGGACGACACCTCGGTGTCCAGCCGGGCCAGCTCGCGGCTGCTCAGCCTGGACTCGCTGAGCGGCCTCTACGACTGCGATCTGGACTCCAAGCAGGAGCTGGCCATTGTCAATGCCTCGCACAAGATAACCAGTAAGTTTGGGCCGCCTCCGCCATCGCCGGCGCAGACGCAGACGCAGTCGCAAACCCAAGGCCCATCACAGAATCAGGCGCAGTTGGAGGATCTGGAGTAGAGAGTTAAGATTGAAAGTACTTAAGACGGAGATACTTGCACGTGCTGGTGAGAAATGAGAATGAGAATGAGAAATGAGAAACTCGAAACGTTGTTATTGCTACAAATGCAAAATGGTGTCTATTAATTAACAAACATACACGTAAACCTAAAGAATATCTAGAGTATATAATATACATAGGAAGACATATGCATATAAATATATAAATATATAAATATATTTATGTATGACGTAACACCCATTAGGTATTAGGGAGACTCTCGTATACATAGTATATGCAGTTGAGGTCTATATACATATAGCATATATCTATAACTAGCTAGTAAGCAGCACGTACATCCAGTTAAGCGTTTCCAGTTACTATAACCCGCAAAGCAAACTTAATCTATATTTCGCGATATGTAAAACCATGTACTCATCATTTAGTGCGCTTAGGACCTCCTAAGGACTCCCATCTGTTATTCATTTACGAGAATATATATATATGCTATATGTGCGTATCTTAAGGCGAATTAATTGCATGACAAGTTTTGTAAATAAACTTAATAAATATGTAGAGACTGCGGCACACATGGAGCTGAGAGAGAGAGAGAGGATTGCAGAGTTGAAATTTAAGTCTCTTCTTTGGTTTTCATTATCTTTTCTCCCCACTTTCCCGTTTCTGTTGCCACGCCAAGCGTCCACCACAAACAAACCCGTGTGCCATTCTATGTAATCGAAGAGCTGGCCACCTGCTTAGCTTTTGTATATTCCATGATATATGATATATGATATATAATATATGATATTGCGAATTTTGTACTTTAAGTTACACGAGAGGGGGGCTGACTTGAAGTCGCCTCCATTGCTCCTCCGATGGCAGCTGCACAACTAACTCTTAACTCATTTGCTAATGCTAATACCAGTCTGTATCTCATAAGCCTTAGTTTTAAATGCACTTTTCGGTGTGCTCTCGACCTTTGGTCAGTTTGTGAAAGAGTTCAGGCAAGGAGGACCTTACATCAGGCAAGATGCATAACGCGCAGCGAGTGCTCTCCTCTCGCACGCACAAATTCGAGAGCTTCATCTTGTCCTGTCCTTATTGGGATTATTCCTGCAGCTACATAGGCTACGTAGGCTATCGACTGCGAACTATGCATGTACATAAACCATTTGATATATGTAGGAGGAGGAGACAGAGTATGAAATATGAATATTATGATTTACAACTACTAGGACTTTAAGGAGTGCAAAGAGACAGAAACATATTCTTGATATTGTTGCCCCGGGAAAACCAGAAAACCAGAAACCGAATGAATCCTAAGCCCGAAGCCCGAAACAGAAACCAAACGTAAACAAAAATAGAAAAAAACAAAAAAACAAAAACAAACTGTGCAAACAATACAAGTATATAATATATATATTCTAGAGAAATGTAAACAAACAAATCCATATTTTGTGTGTGAAATTTATCAAGTCCGCTAAATATTATTAATTAACGAGACACAAGCTACAGCAAGAACTGCAAACACAGCCCACAGATAAACTTCTTATGCAAATAAGTATATATAGACACGAATAGCGCAGATCAGATATATATATATATATATGCATGAACACGGAATCTTGTGCAGAGCCAACCAGCTGGAATAAATACCTATATATATATACCTATATATACAGAGAATATAGAAATAGAGAGAGGTTGCAAATAGTACATTTATCTATTTATTTTTCGGTACCAAAAGAAAGCCAAGTGAAGGCAAAACAATTACAAACAAATATTATATGCAGATCTACACAAAGTTATGTTGACAACATCCGGCAGGACCTACATACATATATATACATATATATATATTATGAAATTGCAATTTGTATTGAATGTATGCGCAACTACTTGTAAAGTTGACAAAACTACCTTGTAAGAGCAGAAGAACCCTACTAACAAATACTTCAAAAATGGCAGCATATCAAATATGTCAAATATATATGAATATATATATGTGAAGATATATATATATATGAATATGTACAACACATGTTCCAGAGTTTTTAATGCGGGAAATCAAAAGGTACCGAATATTTGGCGTAAGTAACAAAGAGATTTCTAAACCACACACATGCCTTGTGTTTGGACTCTCCAAAGAGCGGCTTTGCACCATTTTTGCTGGAAGTTTTCAAGTGTGGATCCCCCTCAGGTGTTCCAAACCCAAGTGGATCGAGTAAATATAGACATTGGAGTGTCTGCATGTTTATTATGAATTCAATTTGTTTTAGGCGACTCTACTAATTGGTGTTTGCCAGCAGCATATGGGATATGGTATACATCTTATACATAGTAAATATAGTGCAATGACAGCGGCAAATCTTGGCGAAGTTGAGATTGCCACAAATACAGGTGGCATGTCGCTGAAAATAATATTAAAAATGAGCAAATATTGAGACAAATAGAACAATAAAGAAATTAAATATTATACACCTGTCTGGATCGGGATCCCACAATGGCCATTGTCAAATTAAGTGGCTCTGTATTCTCTCTCCAAGAAGTGGAGCCTATAAAAGGTATTGAGCCACCAGGGCATGGCCAGAAGGCATACCGGAAGATGTGGCGACTGCTTCTGGCTCTGAGCAGCCTTGCCCTGGTCCAAGGTGCCACCAACTACTGCGACTCCTCGCTCTGCGGCACTGCCAAGCACATTGCCTGCAATAACAACGGGGTGAGTAAGCCCTAGGATTAGCCTCTGGAGGATATCCACTGACAGCTTGCCCTTCGCCTAGGCCTTTTCATCCACCTGCCCCACAAGTCCCGCTCCCAAGGCAGTGAACTTCAACGCTAACCAGAAGAAGCTCACCCTGAAGCTCCATAACACGCTTCGGAACAAGCTGGCCAGCGGCCTGCTGACCAAGTACAAGTCCGCCAAGCGGATGGCCACCATGAAATGGGACAACGAGCTGGCCTCCCTGGCCGCTCTCAATGTGAAGCAGTGCCAGATGAGCCACGACGCCTGCCACAACACAAAGACCTTCAAGGCCAGCGGTCAGAATCTGGCCAACTTCGGCTCCACCGGCGACATAACCACCACTGCGGTGGCTCAGCTTATCAAATCCTCGGTGAATGCCTGGTGGGACGAGAAGAAGGATGCCAGCCAGGCCATTATGGCCAAGTATCCGAGCAACTACAGCGGACCGTGAGCTGACTTCAGACTGACTCAGAGCTATATACTAACCAGTCCCCTTTCTGCAGGCAAATTGGTCACTTCACGGCCATGGCCCAGGAGAAGAACACCCATTGCGGCTGCGCCGCCTCCTTCTATGTGAAGGATGGCTGGAGCTGGTTCCTGATGGCCTGCAACTATGCCACCACCAACTGGATTGGCCAGCCCGTCTATCAGGCGGGCGCCAAGGCCTCCGGCTGCAAGAAGGGCGCCAATGCCAACTATCCTGGCCTGTGCAAGCCCACCGAGGTCTACAATGTTTAAGTGTTAGAAGCTCCTAAAAATCGGCAAATTAATATATTACTACGAAACAATTTATGCTTTATTTATTTCCCATTTATTTATCTTTAAAAGATTTCATAAATAATAATAAAGAAAACCTATAACACCCTTTTCGCTATATATACAACATCAGGATCTTTACATGAACCTATATTAATATTTGTTTAGCAGTTAATCATTACAAATCAGCTGTTTGAGAAGTGGTGTCCCTGGAAGCCTCAATTCCCAGACCCAAGAACGGTCAAAGCGCATTTGCCAGGCAATACATATTTATTTATTCTGAGTTGACATAAATTTTTTGTTATTTTAATGGATCACTTTTAAATTTAACGGCTCATTATATTAGCTAACGTATTTTTCAAATTTTAGTGTTGGAATATGCGAAACTATCGATATTTCTGTAAGCTGTGGAACTATTTAAGTGTGACCAGA
>VNJV01012438.1:0-12545 GCA_008042635.1 Drosophila nikananu
CTCGAGGCTAGCGGCCCTCGTCCACGTCAGAAAGTCAAGTGGTCAGGGGGCTTTTGACACGATTATCGGCGATTGATAGCCGCGGCCAGTTAATTTCATTTATTCTGTAGGTACTACACCACGGGTACAAGCACACAAAAAATATAATTGAAAATTGGAAAAACATCAGCTAGACAAAACGTGATTTATTGGCACTGACTGCGCCGCTGACAATTTGTACTCTTTAATGGTGTTTAATTAAAGCCAATCAGCGATAATGCCATCAGCGGCTATCAGCAGGAGCCAAAGTCTCCCCGAAAATTGAGTTAATCAAATTCTTATTCCGCCTGCGATGGACTACTGATACTTGTCTGATTCGATGTGTCCAGGTGGGGAATTAATCAAATTTAATGATATTTAATTTTGAGTTTACTTTTTTGTTTCTGATTTCTCCTTCTTAAGGGGGCCGATCGGGTAGATTAGACAGGGGAATTACGAAATATATATTTATGGCTTATACTTGTAATATTTGTCAATCATGCTGCGAAGTGGCTAGGTGCTAAGGTGTGATTTTGGGAGGTAGATTTTAATAGGGGTTTTGGGGTTTAGGAAGTGATCTGATTGGGGTCAGGGATAGGAGGGAACTAGGGGTTTTGGTGGATCAGTTGATTGGTTTATAGATATCAGGAAGAAGTTATAGGAAAGGGGATGTTTGTTATCTATCAGAGGTTATGTATAGGGGTTTTTTATATTAATAGGGTTGGTTTAATTTAAAGCTTAGGAAGGGAAAATAAAGATATAAACCATAAAATTACTAATATACAAGATCTTAAGGCGGAAAATAACTGTATGGGTATTTCTTACATTTGACTACAGATCTTACAGGATATTTTAAATTATAATTTTATTTTGGCTTGATGGTAGCCAAAAACCATAAAATCTTAAGGATGTGTATATTAGAGGTCCTATTTAAGAGATTTATTTTAAAAATGTATATTTTATACATCGATATATCTATATATTTTACATATATATATGTTTTTAATATAATTGATCAGAGACATAGAAAAAACGTAACTCTTTAGAGTTATAAGATACGAAACTCACCTTCGTTCTCCTTTCTCTTTGTGAGTATCTGAGTACAGATTAGTCTGCCTGGCGACCTCTTCAGATGATATATATATTCGATAGATATATATTCGTTCCCGTTCGCCTTGCTGTTGATGTCTCTGCCTCTCCACCGGCTTTATAGCCTCTCGCTCAATCACACCCAACCGCTACACTTGCCGACGGTCTTTGCGCACTCCGTCAATCAATCGGGGAAATCAGAAATCTCACATCAGAAATCCGATATCAAAAGTTCTTGCCTGTCCACTGCGATGGGGGTTTAACCAGGGAATACACCTGAGGGAACTATACTCCCAATTGGCCACCACTTTGCGCACTCTTCGCGGCACAAAAAGCGATTTATTCGAAACGAATGAGAACCGAACGCGACACGACGATGATGATGACCGGGCTGTTCCAGTGCCGCCAGCGAACTACACGGCGAGCAGTTGTCGGTGGCACCGGTGAAAACTCAGGTGGGCTCCCCGGGTAGGTAACCAGTTTTCTCGGGTGTCAGTTGGAGTTGCCAAGGCGAGAGAGAAGAGAGCTACAGCACTCAGTCGGCCGGAGCGAGAGGGAGCTATGCGATCGGAGCGTGTCGATCGATCGTCGCGCAGGTGTTGCTGGTGGGGCGGCAGGTGAGCGGAGGTGAGCTCCGCCCCTCGAAAGCGACTCAGCCTATGGGAAGCCTCCGTTCCGCAGAGCGAAATAATGGCGGAGAAGCGCTCGGTGCCTCTCTGTCGCTCGCATCGCACCCTCTCCCTCGCTCTCCCCAGGTAATTGAATAAGGCCCCAGCACAAAGTGCAATAAATTTGATTAGCAAAATGGAAATTTATTTGCCCCCAGCTTAGGGGTTTTCCTCGCTGCCTCCTCGGGTTGCCATAGATGCGTTTGCGTTTTCGTTTGCGTTTGCAGTTGTTGCGGCTCATAAATTAAATAATTTAGCCCAAGACATGTGGAGGAAAGTGGAGGAAAAGCTGGGAGTGGGGGTATAAATAGCATTGGCCATATGGAGAACGTTTGCCGGTGTGTTAAGGGCCTCGTTAATGACTTTGTTGGCTTTATTGTCTGATTACCGGAGCTGGACACAGTCGTAGACTGTCTTGTTTACCCTTTGCAATGACCCATGGGAAAGGGTTATAAAGGGAATAAAGTGAATAAAGAGAGTTATAAAGATGACTCAAGTTCAATTTGGGGGTTTGGTAAGCTTTACTTTGAGGGGGGTTACAAGAAATTATTATTATTCAAATTATTATCTTAACAAGAAAGGAAGCTATCTTCGGCAAGCTGAAGTTCGTATACCCTTGCAGCCTACAATTGGAACATTATAATTTAATACATTTTGATCAAATGAAAAGAAAAACTAACAGGAATTATATAAATCATTTATACATATCATACAAATTCGCTATTAATATTTTCCTATACACATTACATTTGCAGTGTCACATTAAGGTTTAAAAATATAATAACTAAGCTAAAAATACAAAAATTTCAATTCGGAAAACTGTTCTAAGGAAGTTTTTACAAGGCTAATAAAACTGCATACTGAATTTCAATTTATTTTAAAATAAATTTTTTTCAATTTTTTTTTTACAATTTTTAAAATTTAACCCCCAAAAAATCTAGAAAAATTAAAAAAAAATTGATTCCTGTCGGACATTGCTAGATCGACTCTGCTTTTGATGCTGATCAAGAATATATATGATTTATAGGGAAGGAAATGACTCCTTAACTGTGTTCTGGGCTTTTGACTGATATTAAATACCCCGAAAGGAGTATTAAAATTTAAATATAATTTTTTGGAAAATTAAATCTTAAAAATATTATAACTTGACTAAAAATACATTAAATTGAATTCGGAAAACTGTTTTGAGTTAGTTTTTATAAGGCAAATAAAACTGTAAACTTGATTCCAATTTATTTTAATAATTATTTTTTTAGAATTTTTTTTTTGCAACTTCTAGCAATTTAACCACTTTAAAATTTAAAAAAAATTTGTAAATTTTTTTTTCACTAGATTATGACCAGATCGACTCGGCTTTTGATGCTGATCAAGAATATATATGATTTATAGGATCGGAAATGTCTCCTTCACTGAGTTCTGTGCTTCTGACTGAAATTAAATACCCCTAAAGGAGTATTAATTCTTTTCGATCTAAATTTTTTCTTTATTCCAAGAAAACCAATTTTAACATACCTTTAGTTTCCATCTCTATATAATTGAATATAATTAAATTCAATGAAAACTGTTTCCCACTCTCTCAGAGAGTTAAACTCCTCGCCTGGTCTTGCCATTTCCGAGACAGACCTGACAGATTCCATTCCTTGATAACTACTTCATTAGGCCTGATATAACCGGGCCTTATACATCGACAGCCCAGCTCAGCTCGGCTCTCGACTCTCGGCTCCATTCCTTTCCATTACAGTTGGAAGCTGACCCCCACTTGTCGTCCATCGTCCGTCGTCCGTCCGGCTGGTCTGTCCCCCCGGTCGGATGTAGCCCAATTTGCTCGTATCGCAAGGCAATAAATAAAGTGTTAATGGCAATTGCATACAAATAGTTTGGTGTTGCCATTATATTGCCATATTATCCCATTGTCGGGCCTTAACAAGAAGCAAACAATGCGACGCGATCGGAGTCGGAGTTGGAGTCGGAGAGTCGGAGATCGACGACTCGCTGCACTGCAGCCAATTTCACGCTTCATTTACAGGCGAAATGCAAACAAAAGACCGGCGACCAGAGACCGTCGAGGAGTGACCATTTGGCCGACGGGTTCAATGGACAGCAGGTCGATCGGGATAGGGAATACTTAGTACTGAGCAGCGAGCACCGAGCACCGAGCATACTGAGCACGGTATCTCGTCCCCATGTGGCCGTGTCAATCAGCTCGTCGCGCAAGGTGTGCACTTGTTATACCTAGTACTTGGAGAGGGCAAAGGGTATATGGGTTTTTACCTTAACAAGGCGATAGAGAACTCTTACCAGATTTTTGTTTCCCTCAAATAAGACTAAGTTGTAAAGGTTCGGTCTTGATGTTACTACCAACTTCTTGCTTCTTTACAATATAACCTTGAATTATGTTATTCCCAGTCCTACATACTAACAGGTACCAAAAGGTCTCAAAACCCCCCTCTCTGCAGTCTTTTCCCCGTTTTGGACTCAGTACGTATCCACTTCTAGGCCGGCTCTCGTCCAGCTCCGATCGCTGCGCCGCAAAAAGAGACCGGGAAACTCGAAGCCTCGAAGTGAGAGAGTCGCGCATGCGCGCACGTCCTAATGTAATTATTATCTCAACAATTGAATTTCCGGTCCCGACTTGGACTGCTGCTCGGCGGAGTCCGTAGTCCGGAGACTCTGTGAATCCACTCTTCTGCACATGGGACAGATGTCGCGCAAAACGTTACAAATGTGCACTTAATTGCGCAATTAAATAATTTTATTTCTGCTGCGCGTTTCCTTGGTCCTCTCCTCTGTCAGTCTCACTGCCTGCCTGCCTTCTGGACTCTTTCTCCGCCGGTCTCTCCGATAGCAAACAAATTGCAGCCGAGTGGCTTAGGCCAGGTCCGCTCCCTATCGGCTGTCCGAGGTGTCTTATTCATTATGGCCATTATGCAGCTTAGATAGAAGCATTTACCATCGCCAGTTGCAGGTTGCCAGTTGCCATTTGCCAGCTGCGATGGAGGTGAATTGGGAAGGAGAATATCATCTTAGGGGATATCCATTAGGTTTCAGCAAATCTCAGGTCATCTTTTCATGCTGGTTTTGTTGTGTATATATAAGGATATTAATTTTATAATTATATTTAAATTTAAATTTATATACCATAGATATGGGGGGTTTCTTTTACTTTAAACTAAAGTCCTGCCGCCGCGAGTTAGCTCATTTCCAAGCTTGTAAAGTAGATTTTAGTGCTATAAAAATGTAATTTTGAGGTTAAATGTAAAATTTTTTAATGTTAGAATGTTATATTTTTAGCTGAATATAGCTTAAGCTATATTACAAAAGGGTTTACAATATTCTTGTTCTTGTTATATAGCTTGTCATAAGCTTGATTCTTTTTCCTACTCACATAAATGCAATTCTACAAAGCCCATGTATTATCTAGTCAATTCTGTTTCAAAACCTTAATATTCAAAAACGTTACATTATTCTAAATTTTGTATAATTATATATATTGTTTCAATATAATGTCTTTAGAGATAATTTTTAAAAGAACTTCAAGAAATGCTCTCTTACTTCTTTCTGCTTTTGCTTTTTTCCTTTGTGCATTTTGCTTTGGCGTTTCTCTTTTTTCCTAACAACCTTGAAGTTCTTTACATAAATTACAATTACTTTTATTAAATAACAAATAAATCCGATCCTGTTTCCAAATAAATCCGCTTTCCCTTTTCTTTTTAGCTTAATCTCTAAAATTTGAGCAATTTGTATATTTGTGCAATTGTAGTTCGAGGAATTAACCCCCCGAAAATGTTACCCAATTACAATTGCTTTGGCATAGATTTCCCTTGAAGTCACCCACACTTTTACCTTTCCTTTTCACGTATTTTCCCCGAAAATAAAAAAACAGCTCTACCCAAGGCTGTGGAAAACGCAACTGTAAACGATACCAAATTATATTTAATTACGTGCGATTAGTTAGGGTTACTGGAGTCGCGCGATGAAATGCCGCCGATAAGGCCCCGCCCGTCACCCGGCCATAAATAGTACACCCAACCAGGCCGAAACCAGCCAGCCATCCCAGCAACTATATTACATTATAGTAGCAACTATCCCAGGGCCCAGGGCATTAATTCAATTACAAATGGCTGCGGTTCACTCAGCGAGCAGTGAGCAGCGAGCAGCGGGCGTGTGACATAATCACCCAACAAAACTGTCGTCTAATGGCTGGGTACTGGGTACTGGCTACTGGGTATATCCCTTCTTGGCCCTCCTCCTAGACCATTATTTGGTAATTTGATACGACGATTTGTCGTGGCTTTCGGTTGCATTTTCACTCAATTGTCGTGTACGCCGCCCCGAAATTGACTTGGGCGGAAGCGCGTTATTAACTGGTTTATGCAACCCAAAATCGCCAGATTTCCAGCCGGCGATAAGAGCCGCCTCTGCTTGGCTGATTATGTATACATATATATATAGGTTTGTACTATACATTCGAGTTGGTACACATTCCTGGCCAATAAGCAGGCGGCAATTAAAACGAAAGCCAAGTAATTTCATTTGTTCGTAAATCTAATTGTGGAAAACTCTCTCATGGCCCCTGGTTTCCTAAAAAATGTGAAATGCCTTGGTAATTAGTGCGTGTACCGACTGTGCTCTTAATTGCTGGAATTCCGTCATAACTCCACGTTATTTTTCGAACGTTTTGTTGAATTTGCCAAAAACAACAAAATATTAAAAATACAAAAAAAGAACACGGCAACTGCAGGTTTCTGGTTAATTCGAGTTTAATGCGCATCAATTAAAATTATTAAATTTTATCTTTATATTGTTTTGAGTGAATTAAATATAATTATAATTTCCCGAACCAATGGACAGTTTGAAAATATTTTTGGAAATTATTGTTTGCGGCTGGAATAAAATGTCGATCTTTTATGTAATCAATTTTTTGTAATTATTTGCTGGTGGCAAATGAGGCATTTTTTAAACGTTTAATGGGGTTGTAAAGCGTTTTTAGCTTTTAAGCTCAGACAGGTGTGTGAGGTAAATTAAGCATTCTTTAAACTGTAAACTGTTGTTAATGCTTGTAATTCTTGAAAAATATGTAATAGCAATAAAAATAGTAGAGTTATTTATTCAATAAATAGCTCTTTAAGTTATAATATTGCTTTAACTTTACATAATATTTCATTAACATATTATTATTATGAATTAACATTCTTCTAATGCTTTTACCGAAAAGGTGAACCCTTTTATATAGACGTCATGTAGACGTCATCACCTTTGTCTTATCTTCTCCCTGAATGGGTTAGACCTTCCCTTCCGCCTCGGCATGAGTGTCCAGTTCGGTTTCCTTGATCCTCTCCAGGCAGCTGTCGATGCGTTAGGTTCTCCCCTGGAGTGGGTACACATCCTTGCTTATCCCCCTTTGGCCAGCCTTTTTCTTCCTCGCCGCTCGTCGATCGTCGCATTAGTTGTATTTTATTTAATTGATTAATTAGAGGCCGGCTTCTGGTCCCGAATCGATGAGGAACCTTCTGTTCCGTTTCGGGGCTATCGTTAGAATTATAATTGGTCTGCGGCCAAGGGGCATACCATGTGAGGTAGGATATATGCTACCTACAGTGGGGGGTAAAGAAATAGAACCAAGAATGTATTAAATTCCTTTGTGGTTGCTTAAGGGTTTTTTTGCATGCAATATATAATTTATTGATATTCCCTAAACTCTTTTCGGTTGTTGTATTATATTATTATTGTAATCAACAGCTAAATAAAATTGTAGGGGTTGAATAATTAAAATTTTAATTAGTTAACTACATGAGCATTGCTGCAAACTCCATAAATAGTTGGATTGGTTGTTAAAAATCAACATAATTAAATTCTAGACTGAAGGCAGGATCACATTCAGCTGTCATTTGCCAAAAGAAAAGTGCAGCATGATGTTTAAACATTATGTTTTTTATTTGTACCAAGGAAAACCTAAATTAAATTTGAAATTTCATCAAAAATATGGTTCAATTGTTAGCTGTATAATATCTTAATAACAAATAGAATAGGAGAGATTTTCCTGTAACAAGACCACATATTGTATCCATCTCTCTCAATTTTGCTACATATTGTAATATTACTAAATCTCTTATTAATTTACTTTACTATTATTTATTAACTTACCCTCTGCTGTATAGCAGGTCCTTAGACTTTGTTGTTGTGTTTGTTTTCCCTAATGTTAATATCCTGTGTGCTGTGTTGTGTTGTTGCCTGTCGGCAATTTGTTTGTTCTTCGACTGCCCAAATTGATTTTATTGACCTGTAAATGATGTAGGATGCCCGCTGCAGTTGCTTTCTGCTCCTCCAGCTCCTCGTTCCTCTCTCCACATTCCTTTATTTTATTTTTACTGGCTTCCGTATGACGGACCACACCCCTTTTCGGGGCTGGAGTCGCCGCTCGTTAATCTAGGATTGTTTTTGGCTGCTCCTCTGGCCTCAGCCAATCGATGGCCAGTTTGCATATTTAATTTATTGATTTCACGCGGTCTCCTCTGTCTTGGACCTTTGTGGCGCCGGCGTGCAGCATTAAGCAGGGTTCAACTATAATTACTTTTTGTAATTAGTTCCAGGCCCAGCAAAGAGAGAGAGGGCACAGCCCGCAAAAGTTGGCAACGAGGCGCATAAAGATTGATAACGAGCTAATGAATGTAAATTTCACATAAGGTGGCCTGTCAGTCCATCAGTCTGGGGACCTCCTTGGGAGCCGCAGAGGTGGGTGGGGCCTCCTCATTTATGAGTTGCAAAACTTTCCTTCAGAACAGCAATTTAAATTTAACATCGCGTTAAGCCCGGCTTCCGTTTCACACAGAATCCAGCTTGGTGGTCGCTAATGTCTTTGGGGTACAGTGGGTGCTGGCTAAATTGGAATGGAAAATATGTGACAGAAAAATATTGAAAGGTTGAATATCTCGGATTTTGTTTTGAGTTCTTTACCCTTTGTTTTCTTTATTAAATTTGTAATTGGCTCATTTAGCTTTTAAAATCTGTGTACTGAAATTTAAATATTTTTTGGCAATTTTATATAAAATGTTGTGATCTAGCGCACGTGCTCTTGCACGTGAAGTGTATTGAGGGAAGAGGTTAGATATTATTGATTGACAAAAATATTATACATATAATATCGTAAGATTAGTTTTTAAAGTGCAATTTAAAAATATCAAGAGATATCGAATTTAAAGTCTGGTAAGTCTTCAAAGACTATTATTTAATTTATTTGTCGATGTGATTTGACACATGATATGCAAATTTTATCAATATTAAATCAAATCTCAAAGATTAACACGAAAGTAAGCAAACTTTGGGAAGCCGAAGTTTGTATGTTTGCAGTTTGCTTTTTATTCAGAATATTTTTCATAACTTCGGCAAAAATCTATAAATTTTAATTTGGAAATCTTTTCTGTGCTAGATTTTATAAGCTTCAAAAATCTGCAAACTGAATTTGAAATTAAAAAAAAATTAAAATTTTTATAATTTTTGACAATTTTAACAGTGGTACCCCTTACAAAATTTTGAAAAAATTTACAAAAATTGTTTTCGTCAGAAACATGGCCAGATCGACTGGGCTTTTGATGCTGATCAAGAATATATATAATTTGTGGGGTCGGAAACGACTCCTTCACTACTTTGCAAGCTTCAGACTAAAAGTGGAATATTTTGATTCTTTAAAATTCGATATATCTCAGTTTGCGATTTTACATATTTAATATATGTTTAGAAAAATGTTAGCTATTTTCTTTACACTTTCTTTTATCGGAACCTACAGTTTTACTAGGATATCTCCTCACAGTGATCTTGGGAAATCTTAAGACCCAACTCTTTGCGGGTCATCCACACTCATCCCCACTGTACCCACTTAACAGCCTCGAAGGAGGTGCGAGCCAATGCAATTATGCTGGGGCTACTTGCCAACATATATTGGTAATTAAATAGATGGGACGGGGGGCTACCTCGGAGAGATCTTCTCGAGCCGCCGGAGAGTGAGGCGGGTGACGTTGACAAATGAGTTCTTCATCAACAGCACGAGCGGTAGCTGCGCTCCTTTGGGGGGATTGAGGGGAAGCGGGATTGGGAGCTCATCACTGGGAATCGGATGCCGCCGGACGAAGGGAGATTTTAAAATTTTGTAGAGTGAAAAGCGATTTATTTTTCGCCATTTGTGGCTTGGTGCGGTCGTTTAATAAACAATTTAATAGCGCGCATAAATTTTTCGAGCCATCATACTTATAATAAACCCATTTGTCTTCGGAACGGAACGGCCCAGCACCCAGCACCCATATACATATATAAACACAAAGGTATATATATAGTAGGTAGAGCTCTGTCTGAGGGTTATTAAATTATGCGGCTCAAGCGTAAAAATAAACCGTAGCAAATGAGAATGTAGGACGCACACCTTCAGACTCCATAATCCCGTAACGAGCCCTAATCGTGGAAGAGAGTCTCCCAAGAGTCTCCCCATCCTCCCGCCGCCGACTTTCTCCCCTTCGAGTCGGCTTCAATTAATCAGGGAGATTCGAATAAATCAAGTGCCATAAAAGTGACACAGCGTGAGATGCACCGAGAGATGAATATTTAATTAGGAACAAATTAAAAATGCAAATAAAGTGGAACTACCATGGCGACTCCTTTTATTATTAATCGATAGACTCTCGTAATTAGTTGGCCATAACAAAGGCGACCCATGGAGCCTCGGATCGAGGGTATTATTCTCCTCGCGGGGCTTCTCCCCGTTCGGTCGTGGGTCTTTCCTATTAGCTAATTGGAGATCGAACCTGGAGCTGGGTACCCAGGGCTTTGATTGCCATCTGCTGCAGACGCGTGCTCGCGGGATCTCCTACCGTTCTTCTTATCTGATTTGCAGAGAATTCTTCTGGTTTGTAGCCTCGATTCTCCACGATTCTTATCTGTGTATAGGTACACCTTTTTCTGTACCACAGAAGACAGCTTACAATTCATTCTGGGGACATCTTTTGAAATCATACCGACTTGTTGGGCGCAGGGGAGCAGATCTCCTCTTCGATTACTGCTCAACAGCCCCTAAACACATCGAATCGGTGCCCAAACGAGGTCATCTCTTAGTCACTTATTTATTTATTTCTAGCGTAAAACGACAGACAAATTGATTTTAATTGAATATGATTGACGTCCGTTTATTTTTTCGGGGGCGATATCGCCCCCAGCGATAATCTCAAAAGCTTTCAGTGATTTTTTTCGGTGGACAGCGAGCTTTGCCTCGCCCTAATCACACTCGTGTTGTTATCAACACGAACACAACAATTGGTATGATTTTTAATTAAACAAATGATAGTTTGGCGTTTTATTAACAAAGAGGTAATATGGGTAATGTAGATAGTAAAGGTAATTTCATAGGTTCTTGGTAAAAGAGTTAGGAAAATTAATAATCTTGAGGGAAGTAAGGAATCTAAGTAAAGCGAAGGGTTATCATTAAAAGAAAGAAGTAGCTGATAATAAATTCGCTTTAAAAATTTGTTTAAACTCTACTTATAGAAGTCTCTTCCTACATCATTATCTTCTCCTTCTTTATAAACACTTGTTATGTTATTATAAAGCTCTTCATAGACAGATAAGAGAACCGCTGCCCATTTAGAGGTCATTTGTGCATTCTACTGAAACATTTTTTTCCGTGAGTTTGCAAGATCATAGAGTTTAGCGATAATTTCATTAGCTGGAACCATTTGTCAGCGGTTAGCGGGAAGACATAGCTCTGGTCTCACATTTTCTAAAGAAAACGATGGGGAAACAACTTAATTAAGGTTCGATTGGGTCCGATAGAAAGGCAAAAGAGAGAGATTGTTGTCTGAGATGGGGCGGAGGCTGGAACTGGGGCCAACGTTTTGGGTTGGGCTGCCCAGGCATCAAGCAATTTGTATTCAGGTATCACACAGCAACAAGTCATTTCACACTTTGATCACGCTGCAGCTGCAATCCTGTCCGGGGCCTCGCCTGTCCTGTGCCAGAGCCTTGGCCCGGCCTTAAAAGGATCTGTGACTCGACGGCGGACAACTCTGGAATGCGCGCTGGCTCTTGCATATATTAGCCGAATGGTCACCAGGAGCCACTGGCCATCGTCCGCACCCGCAGTCGGTTGTCGGAGGCACCTTTGCAGTAATTAACTTGTTTCAATAATTACGCATGCGCATTTGCACATGTTGCATGCCCCGGTAGCTGCTGCCCCTGCCCCTGCCCCGCCCACTTGTTACAACCTGCAACAAGATTTTTGCATTGCGTGTGCTACGCACTGTCTGTGCAGCCGAAACTACACTCGGGTTAGGGTATGATGGTCAGGAGATATGGTTTGGTGCTTAGAGATCTGTATCCAAGATCAGCCAGATTCCAGTTATCATTAGTTTGGAAAGATTATTACTATTTTCTGATGGCTTAAGGGGCTCTAGTTTACCTTAGGCACACCTTATTGAGAGGCAAAGATAGCAAGGAATAAGGAGGAAATAATATATCTTACATTTATTTCTCTAAGCTACACATTAAAGATATTCGGAAGCTAAAGATAAGCAACTTGATAGCATATAGAAGATGGAAAACTAGTAAATAATGTACGTAATCGTACTAATTTTCAATGGAGCTCCTCGTAATAATCTTAAACTCTATCTTAAATTCAAATTTAAGAGTATTTTTCTGTGGACACTCCCTCATTGATTTCACATTTCCCGAACACATTCGATTGGAATGTTTGTTTTTGGTTGCAAATTTATGCAGCAGCCGCCGCTTATT
>VNJV01012440.1:0-16214 GCA_008042635.1 Drosophila nikananu
AAAAAAAAAAACTCCTCTAACGCTCTTCTGTGTAGTTTTGCGTTGCTCAGGCGAAACACGCAATCGAAAAGCTCACCCAGTTGATGACAACACGAGAGATTCATGGGGAGCGGAGCAAACCCCAGCCCCAGACCGAGGCGAGGTCCATTCCCTGACCCCCCACGTATCCCCCATTCGCATTTGCTCCGCTCAACGAAACGTGTTGGTCGTGTGCAGCTGTCGGGCAGCGGCGATGTGGCGCACGTGAAAAGTTTTTTTTTTCTCCTCAATCTGTTTTTGTGGGGCGTAGTCGTGGCCGGGCCCTCGCCACGCCACGGATGCCGCAGCCTCTCACCAAGAAGCTGAATGGGCATCCGGTACGAAAGCTCTCCTCTCTCTCTCTGAGCTCTCTCTATGATATAGCTCTCTCTTTGGGGAAACTGGTTTGCGTCGGTTGGGGATTTATGCTGTTTTCCTCGTCGTTTGTTTACATCGCGTTTGATAAGAGCCAAGAACTATTCAAGCTTTGGGCTTCCAAAGCAAAGCTCTTTGGTCAAGGTCTTGGGGTTGTGTGTGGGGTGCTGCCCTATCGTCGATCGTAATCGTATAATTTTGGATGTTGCTAGGCGCAGTTCTTATAAATATATATGTATATATGTAAGAAAAAACATATAAATGTCTTGGCTTTTGTTCACTTTCGTTTTGCTTTGATTTATAAACAAAGCGAGGCAAAGTTCTTTCACATATTATTTGTGTTTTTATAATCATTTTGCTGTATACGACGAAACCGCCTCATTGGGTACAAAGTTCAATCAAGTTGCTCTAAATGAATTTTGTGATTTGTTTTGCCAAAGCTTATTTCTTGTTTTCCACTATAGATAAAGTTATATGTAGTATAGATATGTTGATGTTGACGCGCCCCTTCTAGGAAGTAAAGTCACACAGATATTCTCAAAGCGAACCCGAATTGTTGTTATCCAACATGATTTCGGTCACGTTTGCCTGCTTGTTGTTCTCTCTTACAAAACAATAATATTTTTGTGTATTTTCTAGCTTATATTGCATTTTGTTTAGTGCTTTGTTTACATCACTGAGCAAAAGCTTCTACAGCAGACCTTGTTACCGGAAAACAACAGCAAAATAAGCAAAACGCGCTACAATTTCAGTTTGGGTAAACAAATTTCATTGAGGCACAAACTGAACAATCAATCAGCACAGGAATTGGATTGATACTCCAATAGGAAACCCCTTTATAATCATTATTAAATTTAAAGTTTAGATTTCATTTAATCGTAGGGAAGTTTTGATAAGTTCCTTATATCAAAAAGACTACATTTTCTACTCTTAAACCTAGTAAACGTTCGAGCATCTCGTACCTGTTCCGACATGATGATGATCAACGATCGCTTTCAGGGTCGCCTTGAGGGGGCGTTGGACTTGCACTTGAAGCACCAGCAGCAGCTCCGAGTGATTGTGTCACGCGCGCTTGCTACACCTTTGCCGATAATATAGATTGCGATATCATCAGTGATTCTTATCACACAGAGGCACACCAGGCAACGCCTCCGGAGGCCAGCACAAAACTGATGTAGATGAGGATGATGACAATTGATGTGTAAGATGTCGTCGAGTTTAACGGGGCTTCCAACTTAGAGTGTCTACTACGGCTAAATAGGAAGTCGCTTTTGTCGCTATTGTCGGTATTGTCGCTTCCTCCGCGTCGCACAGCGTAAATACAATTAAATCAATTTAAAACAATAAAATCCGAATCCGAACAGCGGCCGCCGGGCACAAAGAGAGAGCGGAACAATGATAGACGGCAGGGCAGCATGGCGGCAGATAAGCGGTAATGAGGCATCTTGGTGTTGGGCGCCGCCGAGTGACCTGAAAGATTACTAGATTATAAAAGTGTACTAGAGAGAGAGAGTGAGATTGCAGTTGAGACTGTACCCTGCACTCCGGCCTCAAACACGTCACGTTGCGACTGAAATGTTCTCCTCGATAATTGCTTCTGTAGGTGCCTCTGGGGCTGCTGCCTCCTCTGCCGGCGGCGGCGACGGTGCCTTCTCATCCGGCTTTGTCTTTTGCTCACGCTCAAACAGAATGACCAGCTCGGTGTGCGTGGTGTGGGGAAACATGTCCACGGCCACAGCGGATTTCGGATAGAAGGGTTCCCCCTTATATGCCTTCGACTCGGGCCGGGCCAGCTCTATAAAGTTGCGCTTGGCACTGTGCGGATTACAGGAGACGTAGACCAGGCGATTGATGGCACCCGCCGAACGGATGGCGGCTATCGAGCGATTATCTGTAATGGGGAAAAGGTAATTGCTTACAAAAATCTGAACATTTTAGTAAAGATTCTTAAACTTACGCAACCCAGCTCTGGGTGGATCCACCACAGCTATGAGATCTACTGGCTTTCCTGGCTCCTGTTCGTAGAGAGCCTCCCGCACCATGCTCTTGATGAAATCATCTGCGTTCCCCGTGAAAAACTTGCAGTTCTTTATGCCATTCGCTTCCGCATTGAACTCGGCGTCTTTGATGGCATCCGGAACGATTTCCACACCCAAGACTTTCTTGCAATGCTTGGCAAAGGCCAGGGTAATGGTGCCAGTGCCGCAGCAAATGTCCAGCATGGTGGTGTCCTTTGTGGGGGCAGCCAAGTCAATAGCCTGCTGATACAGGACATTCGCTCCCTCCGTGTTGATTTGGAAAAAGGCCAGCGGACTGATCCTGAACTGAAGACCCTGAATCGTGTCAGTGATATGAGTGCTGCCCAGTATGTGATCCACGGGATTGACCATCTGCCCTGCTTCCCGATGCTTGACGTCCTGATAATACAACGAGGTGCATTTGTAGGGAGCACTTTCCTCTACACTTTCGTAGTAAGACTTGAGCTCCTCCTTCAGCTCCAGCTGTTCGGCTGCAGTCAGGTTGGAGGAGTATATGCCCGCCACCAGCATGAGTTCACCCGTGGCGCTCGAACAGCGCACCATCAGTTGCCGGAAGTGTCCCGCATTGCCATCCGGATTAAAGGGCAGGAATTTGGACTTTCTCACAAGCTCTTGAAAACTACGAGCTGCCCACTTGGCTTGCTCTGGTAAATGTGGCAAATCCTGGACTTCGGCCACCTCCACAGAACCGTCGCTGTAGCAGCCCAGCCGGAAGCCCACGACGACTTCGCCCAGCGAGTTCTTGCCCACGGTGAATTCGTTCTTGTTCCTATAACCCTTGACGGTGGGCGAGGGCAGCACCTCCTGGAACTTGAACTTATCGAGATGCGGCTTGGCCCGCGGATTGATCTTCCTCAGCTCCTGGGTGTATTTCTTGAGGAGTGTGGCCATCTCGTCGGATTTCTGCTTCAGCTGCTGGTCATAGGGAACCTCGGCCAGTGGGCAAGTGGCTTCTACGGCCGTGCGTTGCCTTTTGGGCTTCCCTTCGACTCCCTGATCTTCAGCCGCTCGCTTTTTCTGTAGGGGATCAGCGGATGCCTTGGCCGCCAGGGCCTTGAGCACTCTACCCTTCCATTTGTAGCCATTCAGGGTTTCCAGGGCTCTCTGCTGATCCTCTTGGGTGCGAAAGCAGACGAAGGCGAATTCCTTTCGGGTCGGCGACTTGATCTTGGTCATGTCCAGCTTCAGGGTGTTCTTTAACAGCTTCTTAAACTCCTGGAAAGATGCGTAAGTTTAGTGTTATGTTATAGGGTAATTAAGGGTATTAAAGTACTTACACCAATACCAAAATATCCCATATTCTTCACTTCTATTTTGTATATTTCCGATGTGAATTCATTGCGCTCCAAATAGGCGAATTCATCGCCGGCTTTCTCAGTTTCCGCCTTGCCAGTTTCACTTCCAGCATTCTCCTGTTCCTGCACGTTTTCTTTGATTTCCAGGACTTGAGGCGTATCTTTGGTAGTTTCTGGTGTTACTTCTGTGTTTTGGCACTCCATTTTAAACTTTATTTTATGTTTTTTAGTAAAACTTAAAACATAAACAAAAAACACGTGAATAATATATCAAAATATCGATAGTAAGTAATTTAGTGTGACTGCCTTCTTTTTCACTAAAAATACTATCACAATTCTATGTCTCATTGTCACATGAAAAAGCCATCCATTGTGAATGGTTCTTAAAAGCGCGCGCTATTTGAATTTAAAACTACAATTTATTTTTAGCAAACAATAAAAAAAGTTGTCTTTATTTTTAATCCTTGACCTCTTCAAAGCGTTCTAGGGCCGAATTCAAGATTACTTGACGCTCTACGAGTAGTTGTTGCATTTCCGGTTCTTGTTTCATGATATTTCTGATTTCTCTAAGCAACTCCGCTGCCTGTCTGAGCTTCTCCTCGCACTCCTGTGGCTCTTCCGAGCGTAGGGCTTGTGCCACTAGAGCTTCCTCCATATCGATGAGCAGGTTGCCGCGAAAAATACTCCAGCCACCGTCGAAAATGTCGGCCAACTTAAGGAGCTCTTCGCACAGTTGCACTTTTCTTGTGAGCGATTCTTCCGATAATTCTAAAATATTATAATTTTACAATATAATATGTATAGTATATTATATATATTAATTATCTCACCCTCCATGGCGTATCCTGGAGCACTGCCATACAGCTGAGTGAGGGCGTACTTGGCTTGCAGGTTATGAGTGTTGGTCTCATGGAGATCCGCACGATGGCGATAGATAAAGTCCTCGAGGGCTACAGGGGTGGTCTTGTCCAGGGACTCCAGTTCCTGTTGCAGTTCGTTATCCTTAGTGAGCACCTCCTTGGCAGATCTCTTGAGGTTACACAGCTGGCACTGCCAATTGGCAGCGTTTTGTAAAGGATTCAAGGAGATTATCTATAAAAAAATATCTCTTAATTAACAGTTCTGCTGAGTTTTTATATAACTTATTGCCCACCTTTCCTGCCTTGCACTTTACGCATGTTTGTGCCCCCGCAAAGCTGCCCAGCTCCTCGGGATCCCTACACCTGGCACAGGAGCAATCGAAGCACTTGGCCTGTCTGAGGTGCAGCCTTCGCTGAATGGTGCTCCTCAGCGGCTGGGTATAGGATATGCTTAGGATCTCACCCTTGGCTATCTTCCGTTTGGCCAGGAACACTATGTTCAGGTCATCGTCGAAGCGATGCCTCATATTGGGCACACAGTCGTGCGAGATCATGGCCGCCGCCGGGTAGAGGGCACGGATTTTCCTCCTCTCCCTGGGCTGCCGCACCTCGAAGGTGTTTGTGTCCAAGATAGCTGCTATCCGGAGGATGTCCAGCTCCGACCAGTCCCTCAAGCCCAATACAGTCTTGATGAAGGTAATGAGATTGGCTCGCAGCACCTGATACAGGGGCGTTTCCAGACGCTCCTTGAGGTGATCCTCCAGGGCGGAGAGTCGCGCGAAAGCCTCGGGATCCTTGCTCTTGAGTTGCATGCAACGTAGTAGCATGATCACACAGTAAGCTGACTCCTTGCGCTCCTCCTCTCCCGGTGTGTAGTTAATTTTCGACTGAAAGTTGCTGCCCCTCATGAGCTGGCATTCAGATTGGTGATGTGGAGAATTCTCGCACTCCTTGCCGCACAGCGGCCAGCTGCAGGAGCTGCACTTGTAGTAGTTGCCTTGCCGATTGCCAGGTGCCAAGAGATTCCTGTGGCATCCCAGGCACAGGGCAGCCGAGGCCACCTTGGGACCCAGAACCAGGGGAGGCTCCTTAAGAATTTGCTCGCCAATCTTAATATCCCGGGTGGCTTGCAAATGCCTACCCAAAATCTCATTGGTGGCCACCTCATAGCACTTGCATTCCGATTTATGGCCCCTCTTCCAGTGCTCCTTCTGGTGCTCCCGACTGCAATAGACCACATTCCTGCAGGCGCCGCACAGCTGGGAGGCTCTGGCCTGGCACAAGGCGCAGGATGTCAGCGAACTGGACGAAGAAGAAGCCATTGAAAAGATCGAAATCTCCACTAAATCTCCCTCTGTTTGCGTAATGCCCCGCGTTGGAAAATACACTGGGGGCAGAGCAGACGGGAAAACAGATTTTTTGGTGCTCTGTCTGCGGACTCTACTCGCGATCTGATTGCGAGAACATTTTCTTTTGTGTCTCCTCCGTTGGCTGCCAAAAAATAAACGCTCGAGCGGATTCAGATCGCTCTGCACATCCACATCTCTGTGTCACATGGCGCACGACGCGTTAAAATTAGATCTGTGTGTCGTGTTGTTTAAAAGCCAAGACAATGTCCAATTTGTTGGTTGCCGGCCACACATATTTATGCTGGCTAAATGTTTATCCAGATATACCAGATATCCAGATATATATATCGCAGGGTGCCAGCATTAGGCAGCTTTTGCCAGCCACAGAAAAGAGTCAGTCAGACAAAAGTCTGTTTGATTTTTTAACTCTAGAATTAAAGAGTTCCTATATTACCCTTTACCCTTTTCTCACCAATTTGAATTAAAACATTTCCATCTCATTTACCATTTTAGCAATTCAATAATTTATTTAGTATTTCTCATAAATTGTCTATATGTATTTATCAATATATTTACTTTTATTCATATGCAATTAATTAATATATATATATTGTTTAATTGGAAATCAGTCTTTTTTATTTAAATAAGAGTTAAATGCATTTTGTTTTTGTGCTTGTTTCGCTTGATTTGATTGATTGGATTACTCGATTGGGTTGACAGATGACGAATTAAAAACAAGTTTGTTTAAATAATAATTGAACTACAGTTTGTGAGTGAGTTTTGCTGTTGGGTTTTTAGTATTCAGTTGCATTGTTGCTTGTCTTGTGCTTGGTGTTAGTGTTAAGAACTAAAGGTGGTATTTAAATTAATTGGCTTAGTTAACATAAATATACACGATCGATAGCGATAGCTAAAACCTAAAACTGGCGGCCAACGACGACGGTTGCTCCTCTGTCTCCCTGCTCTCCCTCTAAACACTTAAAAAGCGGCGCATAAAATTTTCATATCATAGACAACAATTTCATTTAATAATTTGCACTAAACAATAGTTTTTTTTGTTTTGTTTTGTCCCCCATTTAGTTTGCAACATGCTGCCAGCTTTCGATAGTGTGATATGTGTGGCTGCAACATGTTGCTAGTGGATTAGCATAGCGAAGCGGCGATTCGATTGTTGCTAAGGCAAAAGGCGCATAAATTTTCATTTTTTTCGTTCTTGCATAAGCTATAGAAGCTACATAAATGCCGGGATCATTTGGATCTTACAGTGAGCTTTATCTTCAATGAGTGTTCAAGTGTTCCAATTGGTTCTGAAGATTATTTTACAAGCGAGGGAATAAAGCAATGAGTTTGGAATTGAGGGGAGTTTCTATATCAATCAGCGAAAGTATTTTGAATCTGAACATAGTTAGGCAAACTCAAGTAACATTTAATATGAATTTCAGGACTGTCTCCCTCTCTAAGTTTAGGAATAACCCTTTTTTCGAACTCATTGCTCCACCCTAGCTCCCTGCGGCCCCTTAATATCGTTTTTTTTTCGAATATTCTCTTGTCTTGTAGTTTTCTAAAGGCTAACTTTAAATTACAATTGGCGCTACATTAATCAATAGACTGAAAACATAAGCAACATTCAAATAGTTTATAGTGTCTCCTTAGCCTAGACATCCTGCTGCTCCTTGAAGTGGTGATAGTGATGGTGGATGTGCTCGTGCACATAGCGGTGGATCATCGAGCTGGAGGCACTGGTGTCCAGTTCCACCTCCTGCGCCTGTCCCTCCTCCGCCTCCAGCGCTGGTTTGCCACCCTCCGTGACCGCCTCCGCCACAGCCTCGCCCACGTCGTCGTTTAGGTCAATGAGGGTATCGGTGCTGACCACCTTGCTGGGTGTGCTGGTCATCTGGGGACTGGGTGGCAGATCCTCCTCATCGCTGGCCAATAGATGGGCACACTCCAGGGCATCGCCGTAGATCTTGGAGCCACCGGTGGAACTGGAATTAGAGGTGGGTGGTCGCTGTTCCGCCTGCTCCGCCGGCTCCCTGTGCTTCTCCTGCAACAGTGGTTGGTTTTGTTGCTGCTGCTGCTTGTGTCTGTGCCGCCGCTGCTCCCGCTCCTTTTGCTGCAGCTGCTCACTCAGCTTGGCGTAGATGAGATTGCCATAGTTTTTGTAATCCTTGCTGCTTCGCTGCTCCTTCTGTTCCTTCTGCTGCTGCTGCTGCTGGTCCATTCGCTGGTAGCCCTGCAGCAGGTTCTTCTGGTTCTTCTTGGGTATCGGCTGAACGGTGGCCACATTGCTGGGCGTGGGCGGTGGCGAGTGGGCGGCTGCTCCGCCACCGCAGATGGTGGCATGCAGGAAGGAATCGTAGCCACATAGATTCAGTTTGTTGTGGGCCGTATTGTGGGTTTGCTGGGCGGCCAAAACGGCTGGATTAATGGCCAGCTGTTGGTGGTAGATGGGGATGTGCGGTTGGGGATGCTCGTGGTGGCTGTGATGCTGCTGCTGGTGCTGCTGCTGCTGCTGATGGCCAGCGCTGACCTCGTTGGATGCTGGCGCCATTGGAATGCAGGTGGTGTCCGCTGTGGGTGGACTGCAGCTGAGCGGCGATTGCTGGGCGACCGGGCTGTGGTTGGCAATTAGCGTTGGTATTTTCGAGCCCGTATTGCAGCGTTGGCGTTGCTGTTGTGGTTGTTGTGCTGCCGGTTGCCGTATGGGACTCACATTGGCTTGGGGTTTTCTGCAAAATCACAAGAAGAACAAATTGGAAATCAATTAGTCTGAAGTTTAGGGGTTTAAAGAGGAGTTTTCTTAGCTGGAAGGTTTACAGGAATCGCCATAAGGTTGAAAATCATAAGGAGAGATAAATAATTGATGGTTTGAAGGTAGAAAAAATATTAAATTTCATTTGATTAATTTGGTAACGAATTTTGAAGTTAAAAGCAAGTTAAAATGAAATTAATTTTCCTTGACATTAAAATATTTATCCATGATTAAATTAAATGCCAAGACATTAATTATTTGGTTCTAAAACAATTTCCAGACACCATCTAGGGGTGCCATTTCTCGTCCTAATTTTTGGTTGACTTTTCCAGCCTCGTTTGACTTTATTCCCCTCGTAATCATTGTGGAGTTTTTGGGGGTGGATTTCATCGGCGGAATTGGCTTACCCATTCAACTGAAAACACAGGCGATTCTTCTCCATGCTCTCCCTGATGATGCTAATTAAATCGTTGCGATTTAACGCTGATTTCCAGCACTCGGCAGACTTCCTTTGCTGCTGCTGTTGCTGCTGCTGCTGGTGGTGGTTGAGGGACTGGGGGCGTGGCTGCCTCAGCTGCACACCATCCAGCATTAGTTCGCCACCAGCGACTGCACCACCCACCAGTGGCGGCGATACCGAGACACTTTTGTGGTTCAGCGGCGAAGCCTGCACTGCCTGTGGTGGCTGCTGCTGTTGCAGGTGGCGATTCTGCCAGTTGGAATCGTTGCCCACCGAGAGGCTGCGCTGACGCGTTTCAAGGCAGTGATCCTGATACTGGATTGATGGCGATGATGAGATAACCAAAAAAGCAAAGAAAATAAAATTAAATTATAAATCAAGAAAATAAATAAGGAACAAACAATGCATTTAGTGAGCAACAAAACAAAAACAAAAGGCGAAGGGTAAAGGGTTTGAGTTGGAAAAACTGCTGCCAGCATAAATTCTGGTTAGTTTTAAATAATTTTAAGATACAATTTTGAGCTCCAGAATAATTAAGTTGGAATATCTTTTGGTTTTATAATTTTGGAAACGAAGATTAAATAGTTAATCGAATGCTTTCTTAACTCTTTTAGCTTTTATTAAATATCTTTCCTCCTTTTTTAATCTGGCAGCAGTTTGATTTTAGTTTCGTTTAATATTTAATTTGTTTTTGTTATGATTTTGCTCGTTACCTTGTGCCTACCTTTTGTTTGCGCGCCCGCCGCAACATCTTGACCCGCTGGGTGGCCTGCTTCATGTAGATGTCCTGTTGCTGCCGCTGCTGCTGGTGGCTGTGCAGGTGGTGCTGGCGCTGTCCTGTGGGGCAATCCACCAGATCCCTGTCCTTGTCACTGCTCTCCGGCTTGCAGCATTTGAGATTCAGCATATTCTCGTAGGTATTGTGACCATTGTCCGGCGTGTGCTGCTCCGGACAGCAGGGCTCTGGGCGGGCATTGTTCTTCTGATGGTACCGGTGATGTCCCGTCTTGCCGCCCGCCTTGCCACCACTGCCGCTGGGCTGATGATGCTGCTGCTGCTGTTCCGCTGATGGCATGGCATCCTTCTCGCTGTTGCTGTCATCGTCCTCGTCATCGGACTTAATCAGTTTGCGTGGTCGATAGCGATGCTGGCGGCGGCTGTTGCCGGCGGATGTCGTTAGCGCACCGGTGGCACCACCGGCTCCTGCACTTCCCGTGCCCGCCACTGATTTCGACATGGCCGCCAGACCCGTGGGCAATTTCTTTAGCTTGCTGGCTGCGAATCCGGCCCCCACACCCGACACATTGGCTGGCACTGGCTGCTGGGCTTTCGATTTGCCCTCGGGACTGACGGTGAGGCGCACATTGATTGTCTTGCTGCCGCAGTGGGGCACCACCACGCTCTTGCCAATGGACTCGTATATGGTGTACACAATGCCCACGATGTCGTCCTTTGTTATCTTGCCATGGTGGCCGTCCAGGTCGTAGAATGTGAACGAGAATTGCAGCGGCTGGGATGACTTGCCGCCCTCCACGGACACGTCGCAGGTGAATTCCTGGTTTGCGAAAGAGAAAAGAACAAGGAAATTAGAGAATTTTCTTATAAATTTGATTTAAATAATTATTATTTAAGGATGTCTGCAGGTTAAGTTAGTTTTAGTTATTTAATTTCGGTTAATTATATTTAAGAAATGCTTTTACAAATAAAAAGAATGGTTTGAATGAGAAGTCGCTAAATGTTTGAGTGTTTAGATATCATCCTAAAATAATTTAAATCTTGGTAAAGCATTGGTTAATGATTAAAAACAAATGAATAATATAAAACATATAAAAATAAAATTCAAAGAAATAAATTAAATACCACTTTGGTAAATACTCGCTTCTAAATTTGATTTAAATTCAAAATTATATTTCATGGCTGCTATAATAATTTATATTCATTTTAAAATCATTATTCTAGCTACCTATTACGTTGTTAATTATAATAATGATTGTAGTTTTTAGTGTTCAAACAAAATAAAAAAATAACACAATAACACTAAAGCATCAGAAAAAAAACCTATTAGCAACCAATTAATTGTTCCAACAAATTTAAACGTAAAATTCCCAATAACATTAAATATATCTATAAGCTTTTGTGGTATATTATAATTAATAAACTTAATCTATTATTTGTTACTTAATCTCCTCAGAGAAATAAAACCCTCTTTGTTTGCCTGTGTAATTTGTTGAAATGTTTCTAGTTTACCAGCTTTCTAATAGCTTCTCTCCCCTAAATGTTTTTCCGTATAACTTTTTCCCACAAATTTTTAACAGCTTCATAAGCCTGATACAGTGGCAAAACTAACTTAAAATAACAAAAAATAAACTAAAATGCGGAGAAGGAATAAAATGCTGCTAATAAAGTTTCCAGCACAAAAATTGCTCGCCAAATTTCGTGCCCACCCCAAAGTATGCAACACTTTTTGCAGATGCAACATGTTGAACGACGATTCGGGAAGCTGGCTGCAAAAAAAGGAGCTGGGCAGAAGCCACAGCCAGCTGCCACTAAAAACAACAATTAAGAGCAGCACAAGACCACTTAAACCAGTCGAAAATTGTGGCCATAATTTGACTAAATATTTAATTTGCGCTGCAGAAGCACCCAGAGAGCAGAATCATCACGGGTGGCAGGAACCTGAGGGGGGAAGCCATTACCATTGATAAAGTGGCAGTGCCCAGCATCCAACATTCAGCTCTGGGATGCTGCTCCCCTCCCCGATCTCCTGGTTCGCATATAAATAAATATAATATTCTTTGCTGCTGCTGCCTCTGCTGCTTCTCTTGCTAGATTTTTAATTGCCCCTGAGTGCTTTTCGTGTTTGTTGTTTTGCTTTTAATGGTTTTTATTGAATTTTAATGTTTTGATATTTTCTCTTCTTTTTCTTTTTTTGTTTTTGGCGAAACTGGCACAAGTAGAAACAGCATCCGAACACGGAATGCTCATCCGCAGTGGGTGGTAATGGAAAATTGCCGGCGCCCTTGTGTTAATGAAATATTTTTTCCCTCTTCTCTTGATTTTATTTTCATGGTTCCCCGTGGGTGGATTGGGTGGATGTTGGAACAACAAATGAAGCTGAAGCCAGCGCAGTAGCCATTGAAATTTTAATTAAAAGCACATTGAAATGTTGAGTTTATGGTCGATGTGCGTTCAGTGCCCAGTGGGTCATGAATTATGGCCCGAAACGTTGGCCAGGCTAACACGATAATAACAGCCAGCGCGGCGAGTTGATTAAACTTGACCAAAACACCTGGCCGTGTGTTGGGGGGTCAGATGCCGGCAAATGGAAAAGCAAACATCATTTAATTTATCATTCTGTATTTATAAGCCAAGCGATGGGTTGGCTAATTGAAAATAAATCGAAAGAGCGGAATGGGAATGCTCTTAGAGAAGGTAAAACCAATATTTGTACAGGGAAAATATAAGGAATAATTTAAGAAATAAATAAGATATTAAAAAAGTTGTTAAAAATTGTTTAAAATATTAAAAATATAAATTTTTTATTTCACCTATGTATTTAAAGCTCTAACTCTATTTAAAACTATATTATTATTTGATTGGTTAAATACAAATAAATCGAAATAGCATTGGAAATAATTCCGAATTAATTAAATATAGAAAAACAAGTGTTAAAAATATATAAGAATATTTTCGCTTATCGTTTTAAAGGCCATTACTAACGAAGAGTATTCATTAAAAAGCTTGGCATAATTTGGAGCTATATAATTATTTTCATTCAGTATTTAAGGACAAGTGTCAGCTTGTTTAAATAAAAATATATCTAAAAATCATAGAAAATAATTCCGTATTAATTAAATATAGAAAAAAAAGTTCTAAAAATATTAAAAAAAAAATTTTTTTAACTTTTTAAAGGTCAGAACTTAGGAAAAGATATTTTTGTTTCACTATCAAGCTTGTCTTAATTTTTAACAACATTATCTTAGCATAAAATTGTGTTTGATTTGATAAAATATTCTACTAATTATATAACTGCTTCTTTAATGACTTTTTTTTATCCAAATATATTAATAAAATATTTAAAAGTTCCCCAAATAGCCTGCTAAAAAATTCATGCCACCCCTTGAAAGCGTAAAAACAATTAATGACTTCATAAATATTTGTGTTATGAAACGATGAAACCAAGACAAATCCAATCCATAAATTCATTAATAAATGAATGGAAATTGAAATCAGAATGGACTATAAAAAGCCATTGTTTATGATGGAATGGTAATGTTTTAGCATTAAAATAACTCAAAAGGTAGACTCACCTCCAATCGGATGCGCTCCTCCTTGTGGTGGTGCAGATGCCGTGAGTGGGTGGTGTGACCGCCATGTTGTTGCTGCTGCTGCTGCTGCGTCATTGCCGCTGCAGCATCCACCACATCCTCGTCCTGCGGCTGCCCCTGTTGCATATTCGTGTACTTGCCGTGCCGGCCATTGCTGCCGCTGCTGCTGATGCGCAGGTGTTTGCTATGGCTGCCACCGCCGCTGCTCACATCCTGCGGATGTGGATTCCCCCCCGCCTGCGGATGCCGCCCCACATTCGAGTTGTGGTGGTGCGTGCTATGATGCTGGTTATGATGATGCTTCGATGCCGAAGCGGAGGAGGCATTGCCCGGCGGCGTTGTGATTATATTCACCACCGGCGATCGCAGTTGTATATTATTGTCACGTTCGCTGACCAGCAGCAGGTCGGGCGGGGCACTGCAGGAGGAGGAGGCGCGCACCTGGTGGTACATCAGCTCCTCGGAGTCTGTGGTGCATTCCTGGACTGCAAAACGGCAAAAAGAAGAAAAGGGAGGGAGAGTTAACGAGGGGATGCTTTTAATTAAAATGCAAAGTGGCATGAAATTGGCGGCATCAAAACAGTTTCGAGCCCCCGCTCTTTGGCTATCTAAATCCAGCGCCGCTTTGTCGGCTTTTGCAGTGGGAACACTGGGAGAAATATTGCACATTTATATATATATAAATAAAGATAGAGGGAGAAATATAATATAATGAAAATTTAAAGATAGATACATTTTTTCTTGGTTAAGAAGCTGCCTGGAAATATTTTATTTTTATTAAGTGTGTGGTCTTGGCCACCTTTTTAATTAAATCATGTAATGATTTGACTTGTGTGTCTCAATATATTTTATTTTCCCACATTTTTTATACAAATTCCAACCACTTTTTCTTCCTCTGCCCGCCTGTCGTTGGCGTCTTGCAATTTATTTGCAATTTGCACAAAGCGCATTACAACAGCACAAAAGTTTATGCCTCGACGCCAACACAAAGCGATGGCGACCAGGCGGCCAATGCCGGCGACCCCCCTTTTTGCCAGCCCGCCAGCCCCGCCGACGGGTCCCTCAAGGCCGATCTCTTTGAATCCCCGCGAGACACTTGAAAGGCGACTGCTCGGAGAGCATTCCTAATTAATGACGTCGTCGACGGCGGCGGTACTCAAAAGTTTTCCTTTCTTTTCGGCTCATTTTTTTTGCTCTTTGTTGGTCTCGGTTTCGGTTTGGTTTCTTTCGTTTTTTTTAAATTGAAATGGCTGCAGTATTATCTGGGCCGAGAGCCGTAAGCCGAGCCGGGAGATGAGCAGTCCACGGTCTGTGGTCGCTTTTGGCCCATTCATTACTCATTACTCATACGACGCGTGAACCGCACCAAAGCGTTGCGAATGCAGCTATTTGATGTTCAGTATTTCAGTAAATTTTGTAATTTAAAGAAATGAAAAGCTATTTTTAATAGAGTTTTCAGAAAGCAGAATTTGCCAAGAGAGATATGGAAAAAATATCTAAAAGTGTAAATATATAAAGAACAATAAATAATTCAAATAAATTAAAATTTTATTCCCATTCACATTTCTAGCCATTTAAAAATAGTTTCCTAACATTTCCCTAGTCTTTCACCAATTAAACTTCTAGCGTTCCCCCCGAAAAACCCCACCACCCAAGTTAATTTTCCCAAGAAAAACAAATGCAACAAAGAAAACCCCCCAAAGTGCTGCAGCATAAACCCCACTTGACACATAAATCCCATTTCCATGACGCCTCCCCTCTCTGCAGTAATTCACTTCACTTGCTCCACTCTAAGTCCTCCTCCGGCCGCACTATCCATTGTATCTGCTTCATTTTAATTAATTAGCGCGCTTAAAAAAAAAGAAGGGGGAGAAAAAATGAAAATGAAGGGGAAAACCAAGGAGAATTTCCACTTCTCGCCTGCTGACCCAAATTTGCGGTTTAGCCCCGCTTTCTACACGCGCTGGTTTTTCCATTTGCCATTTTTCATTTCGCTTTTCATTTTTCATTTGTGTGAGCCACGTCCTTGCCAAGGATCCCACCCAGGACATGGCTTTTAATTGCATGAACATTATGCAAGCAAAGCAGTCCCAAGTCTCCATTTTGTATACTTTGTTCATTGTTTTCCCCGCTGGTTTTCGTTGCTTTTGCCACTTCTCCACCTGCTTCGCAGGACCCAAGAGAGTGAGGGGAGATTGAGAAAAGAGTTGCTGAGGTGGCGACAATTGAAGACAATTAGCCAAAGTGCCAGGGAAATGAGCCAGTCGTTGAGTCCTGGCCAAGTGCTGACATTGTTTACTTTGCAGAGTGAGGGAGAGTTGGGCTGTAAACAAAAGTTGACCCAGTTAACAGCCGAAAATTGTGGAAAATATTATAATACAAATAAGCAGGGAAAACTGCACAGCTTCTTCTACATATTTTAATTAAATATTTATTAGTTATATGTCTCAATAATGTCTCAATTTTCTCTTACATTTCTTTACTAAAACTCACAAAACTTTGTCAAAATGCCACCTCTCATGTAAGCATTTGTATATTTATTTTTCTTTTTCGTAAATTTGTGTTTTATTACAAACAATTTATAACGTTTTCATCCAATTTATGCGCATTTTTGATTTGCACTATAATGCCCAGTCACAAGCACACTAATTAATTATGCAAATCTCAGCTGGACAGCCACTTTTATCTACAGCATCTACACAGCGACTTGATAACACAAAAATTACACATATCATAAA
>VNJV01012441.1:0-58374 GCA_008042635.1 Drosophila nikananu
TCTTAATTAACACACTTCACACGGTGACACTTTTAAAAACGCGCAATAAAACTTTTGAGATTTTTTTCAGCGTGAAAAAATGCATTTTTCCGGGGCACAAAGCAGACGCGTCCGTTCCGTTTGGTATTTGGCACAAAACAATAGATCTTCAATAGCGCACACATGACATTTGAAAGATCCGTCCTATCTGTCCTGTGTCAAAAGTTACACAGGGGTGTCCACAACCCCCACGGTGTCCACGACCCCCACTTTTCCCCTATAAATCTCACAATTGAGTCCTTCTAAAAAAATATATTTTTTTTAGAAACACTAAGTTTTAATACAAGAAAAACACCACTTGGAAATTATACAACTCCACAAAAACGAGTTCATTTCTATTAAAGAAACCTATGCAGCTCAAAGCACTCTTTGTCCCTTTTATTTTTTATTTATTTAATATCATAATTAATTTTAAAAATATATTTAAAATAATAATATTAAAGGTATAATTCAATGACAATATATTCCCATTTAAAACACAACATTGTGTCTGAAAAACAGTCAACCTCGCATCTCTGGTCAAGAACAAATGAGGCACAGCCAGCAAGACTGTGGCGGGCAGCGCATCGAATGTATCTTTCGGATACCAATTGCCATTAGTTTATTGAGAATCTCGAATTTATGGCACTGCGTGTCGTGGCCAACCACGCACAAATGGTCACAAATCTGGGCCTGCAACACATGTGGGCCTGTCCTGGCCGGGGCCTCCTCCTCCTCCTCCTCCACCACCTCCACATGTATTTACTTCGGTTCCTCCGGCATTTGTGGCACGTACAAAATTCATTTGTTGCACTATTTATGTGTCGCCCTGATGAAAATGAAATCAAATTAAATTTTCGGCACAATTCAAAGTGAAATTTTGCAGCAACAATAAACAAAGCAAATGAGGAATAAATCTCTCGAAACGTGATGCACGTTTTCCCATATGGCAACCGTGAATGGGAAATACAGGAATTTCCACATCGGTCGAAATTACATACTTAGGTAATATCCCGAATACTTATCCTGGCCAGGGACAGGGATACCACGAATTCCAAATAAGGAGCGTAGGAGAATTGGTAAGTAGGTAGGCGGAATAATAAAATAAGCAATTACGAAATATGCATAGTAGAGAGTTCTTGGGCTACCTGGATCCTAAAGTAATTCTTGGATATGTATGTATGTTTGGATAATATTTAATTTAACATGCGAGCAAGAAATGTCCAGGAAAGCAGGTTGGTACAAAGCCTTTACTAATGTGTATAGATATAGCTTTTTACTGTGGCATAAATAATGTTTTAATACATTTAATTTATTTAAAAAAATTTAATATACTAAATATCTAAAATTTTCAAAACGTGAGAGCTTCCTTCTTTAATATCAGATGTACTTATTTCCTTTAATAGAACTATTCAAAAGTTATACATGAAATCAAATAAAAATTATAAATATTCCAGATGTTCTATAAGTATTATAATATAAAAATAACATTGAAAAAAACTATAAAACAAAGCATAGCCCAAAATTATGATACTTTTAATCCAATTCCAATTATTATTATCGCAATAATTCTGGATCGCCCTTATTTTCAAAAACCCGTTAATAATTCGCAAAGCGACATAATTTCCATTTCACACTTGGCACTCCGCCCCCCCGGGGACGCTGCCTCACATGAGTTGGAAGGAAGCACACAAACAATTGCATCGCTTCCACTTCATTTAAGTCGCACGCTGCAGAGCGGGGGGCGAGGTGCACAATTAATTGCCAACATGTCTCTTACGTGCACTGGCAATTACATTTTACATTTTACATTTACGACTGGCACGCCGGCTGGGGACTGGGGGAGAAACTAACTAATCAACTAATAAATCCATAATCACTGGTATTAGGCAAGATGCTCTCAACCGGTCCAACTTGGCTAATAAGAACTAACGTGGCCAACAACAACTGCCGGCATTTCCCCCAAAAACAAAACAAATCAGGCAGTCTGGCTCCAGAGAGTCGGAGAGAGCTCTCTCCCAAACTCTTATAATCGCCGAACACCTTTCGTGGGAGTTTTACTCTCTCTCGTGGTGTCGCTTTTATCGCATGCGATTTTGCTAGCAGTGCAACGAACCACTTACCCGAGGGTAGCTCGTGTGCAGCACTCTTAATATATGTTTCTAATGCTCTCTCTTTTTGATACCCTTAAGTAATGGATGAGGTATGTCCGATCGGTGGATAACTAGTTATTTTCATAGCAGTAAAATCGCAACATACGTCAAAATAGCGACATAAGTTCGCCGATCGCGAGATAATGCCACTTTTGGACGTCAGGGGTATACACAATTTTTGACCAAAACAACTATGAAAATAATAGCAAAACAACTTAGTTAACAACAAAATTGAAATCAAAACTAATGATAATTTTAAGTTTTAATTTTTTTTCCAAGTCCCCTCCGCTCTTCGTGTAATTTAAACAATTTATATTTTGTGTTTTAACATATGTATTTAAATTTCCCGAATTCACGAGGGGCGGGAGGGGGCGTGGACAAAAATCTTTCATTATTTACATTTACATTTAATAACTTGCAGCCAGTTTGCTTAATTAAAATGATTAAACACATAAGAAATTTCTTTACTTCCTGTTATACTTAAAAGTTAAGTATACGCAGGGGCTTTCAAGCTCGTCACTCATACGCACTGTTTTTTTTTTTTAATAAAAAGTAAGCTTCAAATTCTCAAATATTAATTTCCAGCTGTTGAATAGCTCCCGCTGTTAGTACAGAGTATCAAAACGGCGACTACTACGGTTCAACAACCTGTCTCGGACCATGGTAAGCGCGCTCGACAACATCCAGCTCTCAGTTTTTTTCGAAACGCCGATGTGAACGGACGTGTGCGGACGTGGTGTTCGCTGTTAGAGATTTTTGGATTTTCCCAAGCCAGACTCGCGCGTTCGTGTGTTGTGGGCCGCCTTTGTTTGTCTCATTTAAGCGGCCAGCGATTTGGCAACCGATGAGAAGGAGCCAAAAGGCCCCAAAAACAAGACACGGCGCGCAATTAAATGTAAATGTGTGAAAGTGTAGCGCCCGCTCAACCAAAGGCATAATAAGCATATTTCGCGGCTCCAGAGTGTGAACAAGCGCGAAGCGGGGGAGCAAGAGACAAGTGCGTGATTGTTCGCGAACAAATATTAATATTTGCGAAAGAGATCGCCAGATCGACAGATCGGAGCAGCAGCAGCAGCTAACCTCACATCGCATCGCAAAAGCGAGTATTTAAAACGGTAAGTTTTTACGCCGTCTTGTTCGCATTACACTTTGAGCCTAGGCCCAGGCCATCTCGCTCTGGCGCACTATCTCTCCGCCCGTTGTGCTTTGTGCTAAGCTTCGCTTGGCGCGCGTTTCGAGCTGTCCTTCTCCCTCCCACCCGCAGATCAACCGATATTGCCTATTACTGCGGTTCATTTGCGTGTCGCTAGCTCCATCTCTTTCCGGCGAGCGAAATATAACTGTTACAACAATAATTGCTGTTGTTGCACAATTTTCCTATGCGGTGTGTGTGTGGCACTTGTGTGTTTCCTTGGTTTTCCGGTGGGAAATGTGCGGTGAAAAGTCTGGCACTTGCAGGTGGAAAACGAGAAAAATCCTGCCCAGCAAGTGCATGGCGGCCTTGGCGTGAGGCCCCAAAAAATAAACAAAGAAGAAAAATGCATTTCCAGCCTTACGCACCCAAAGCTTGAGCCACTTAGCAATGCGATTTTGGCCAAAATAAAAACCAGTTTCGAAAAGCAGCAAACCACAACAAAAGTATATTTACTCAGAAAGAGAGCTTCGCTCAACAGGTTTATTTTTATTTTTTTTTTGTTTTGTGAGGGGACTTTTATTTGCTCAGAAGCTTCATTCGATGGGTATTTCTGGGTAATGCAATTCCGATTTGTGCAATCAAACGAACATGATTTATAGAACCTTTGTTGTTAAGGTTGAGGATGCTGAATCAATGGAGTATAATCACAAGATTCCCAGTGACGATGAGTTTGTTGGTTTCGTAGTGGTTTTTCCAGGTTTAATAACCTTATGGGTTTTTGTTTAATATTAATTAAATATTTAAAAATCCCTTGACTTAAAATAGATTCAGCTTGAAGGGAAAACATAAGAAAGAGTTTACGTGTCTTACAAAAGGTTTCCCAGATGTAGCGGATATAGAAAATTTACAGAAAATCTGCATAAGTATGTATTGAATTTTATGCATCTTTGAAATAGAAGAATATTAAATAAATATTACAATTTTTGTACTCAAGTAAGCTTAAAAAGTTCTCTATTTACTAATAGTATGTAGTATAAAAATAATATACATAAGTAATATGAAATATTTTATGATTGTATTGATTGTTTGTTGATTATATTGTGACATTGACAAAACCGTGTATTTTTTCCTATCTTGGGGTTTATTAATTTATTATAATGGCTTTTCCCGTTCTCAGACCCGAATAATTTATGGTTTCTTGGTTTTAATAAAAACAAAAAATGAAAAAAACAAGGAAATGTTTTCAAACTGATAAGAAGAAACAGAAGGTTCTATCACAAATTTAAAGCTTTTCAGGCTGCGAGTCTATTATAATCCCGTAATAACAGATTATGTTTTTCTAAATATAGATCTTTATATTCCACTAAATTTGATCAAATTTCTAGACATTTTTAGTAAGTAGTTCAAGTAGGGATTTGGGGTAAAATATTTCCTTTGTGGCCCAGAATCAAAGGCGAGAAGCTCTCATAGGGGCCACAACAATGGCCCGAAACAAAACGGGGAAAAAAATGTGAGTCTTTGAGTCTGCGAAGGTAAAACTGCGGAAGTCATTTAACAGTCTACTTAACTTCTGCCAAAAATGCTCAAAAAAGGTGAAAAAAAGACGCGGGAAAAGGGAAAATGAAGTAGAAAACGGCAAACTCGAAACGTTCAAGATGGCTCTGCGGTCTCCTCCGGTCTTTGGTCACGTTAGAAAGTAGCTGTAATTGCGGCTCCCCGTAACTGTTATTGTTACGGCCGCCACTCGCTCAACTGCAGGCGGTAAAAGTTGCCCAAAATGAAATTGTCATACACGACGTTTGTTATATATATTTTTGCAGTGTCTTACAATGAGACCCACAGACGACGGTCATACACATTTGAGATTCATTGTTGTGTATTCGCTTCGTTTTTTGCCGCTTTTGTGGGCGTTTGTCCACTGAGCTTTGCTTTCTGTATTGTTTTCAAGACTTTCAGTGAATTGATAAGCGAAAATACACAAAAAAAAAACGCCAAAGAAAAAACAATAATAAAAGCTGACGAACTCCGGTTTTGGTTTTTACATCCACTGCCAAGTTGTTTTCTTAGCTGTTTTGCTATTTCACTCTTCATTATTGGCGACTTGTGTTTGTAATTAGCAAGTCGTCTTTCAATATTTCTATGACTTGCGCTCTTTGCTCAGCGGGATGAGTCAGCGGCTGAGACAGAGAGAAAAGAGCGCTGACGATCGCTCGTCCAGATGCCTCTCACTCTCCCGATCGGCGATCAGCGAACGGTTAAACCCCAAAGTTAAGCTCGCGCCGATCTGTGACGTCAATGGGAGAGTAACCGCAGAGAATTAAAACCAGATCTTAAGCAAAGCAACATTATATTTATGTTTTTTAATTAAACTTAAGTTGTTATCAATTAAGGAAAGGGGCTCGTAAAATTGTGCTATGTATACAGTATTTTTTTCGACTTCCAGAGGCATTATTTGTACCGATAAGCAACGGAACAGCAGCAACTGAAAAAATCATGCCTAAGGGACTTAAACGCCACTGATTCTACATTGTTTCTTATATAAAATAAGAGAAAAATCTCTGGAGAGCATATAAACATTTAAAAAGAGAATAAAGATTTCTTACACAATAATATAATAATTTAAGAATATTAATGGTATTACTACATCTAACCCTTATTTTCAATATACTTTTCTTTCTTTGTACTTTCTACTTGTGAGGTTTTTACTCTCCGCTCGCATTAGATTGAAATCAGATAGACTTGTCCGGTCAGTCTCGGGGTTTATTGCGTTGCATTCAATTAATTAATTCCCATTTTATAGCCGCAGCTGACCATAAAAACGTGAAATGAGGAAAGGAGAACCACCATGGGTTACATAGTTCCCCACTGCGACATTCTCTAAAAATGAAATGAAGTCGTTGCACTTGCTTTCACCCTAATGCCTTCATCAGCTGCACAAACGGAGAAGAGGAATCCCAATCCCATTAATTTTCCGTCGTCTCTCTATCTCGGGGTTATCTCCTATTGTTTGCTTGCGTCCTTTTTATGTTTTGTTTGGGACACGAATCCATATCTACCTGCGTGCGCGAGTTTCCCTTTATGAACTTATTTCGGTCACTGCCTGGACATGTGGCTCTCTGATCCGTGTCCTGTGTCCTGTGCTCTAGTTCATTAGAAGGACTTTGCTAATCGATTTCCATAATCAAACAGCTGGCGTTAGAATGTTCTGGCTGAGTGAGACATGGCAAATTAAGCAGAGTAAATGTTGATATAATAAACCTCTGGTCGGGCCAATTAGACCCGCTCCACCTCACCCACCGGGCGGGCGGGAGACCCACATATTTTCTCATTTGAATAAAGAAATACACGGCCCACCACAGCAGGGGAAACATTAGACGAGCCTAAACGTGGAAATTAGCGGCCAAGGGGAAAACCAACAAAAATGCCAAAAAAATAAAAAGAAGCATACACAAAATGTAAAAAGAGAAATTTAATTAAAGCCACATAGAAAAAATGCATAAATTTAGTCACCCAGACACCCACCTGGCATGTAATATTTGTAACCTCCGAGGCTGGAAAAAAACGTGTAATTTTCACGGTCCCCGAGCTGCAGCTTTTCACCAACTTGGCGCCGGGTCAGTCCGGCATAATGATTAGGGTCAGCGTGGGGTCACTGGGGTGGCAGAGGCAGCGGCTTCGCCCGAAAAGGAAAACTCCTGCAGGTTGCTTATAATTTTCGTTTTCCATCCTCCTTCTCATTTTCCTTTGGCTTTGTTCTGCCAGAGATAAAAGCATTTGTCATTAGCATAAAATGTTCAGGTTCAGGTTTTGATCTGGAGTTTGGCCGAAAAGAATATTTGAACTTCATTAGTGGGCCAGTCAGAGAGCCGGCCAGGCAGCTCGAGGCCCTAATGGGCACTTGGCTATAATTAAAATTTAAGCTAATTTTAATGCTCACAGCGGCACAGTAGAGCAGTAAGTCAGCGGCCACAATCTGGGCCAGATATTAAAAATACCTGGAATGGCAGAGAATGGTCTTTGTTAGCCGCTTGATTGCAGTTTAAGAATTGGACACGTGCCCTGAAAACCTCTCAGGTGAGGGAAGAGTGGGAAGTATAGGAGAAAAGTCTATAAGAATCTATAAATAAAGACTTTTGTGGTATATGTTTTCATTAGGTCTTACTTTTCCTCTTTGACAACTTTGTGCATATTTTTTCTCTTTACAAATTTACCTCCAAGACTGAAAATAATTTATTTTTTATGCTTCATTTAATTGACTTTTTCGGACTCTAATGTATGAAAATTGTAGTCTCTTAATGGATTCCCCCGCAAGTTCCAACACTTCCCACAAACCTTTTTACATACCCGTAGGAGGAAACATTCTATTCGTAAGTCTAATGCCTAGCCATTGATGGGTATTCAGTGATAAAAACCAGCCCACACAAAGGTTATCAACAGAGGTTATGGCCAGAGAAAAGACAGGAAAAGCCTCTTTTGTAGGTGCAACCAAAAGACGATCGAGTCATCATGCCTCGCTGAGCACCGAGTAGTGCGCCCTTGACAGACAAAAGAACCCTCGGCGGCGAGCAAAGTGCAACGTCGCGAGATTTAAGTCGCTGATAGAAGTCAAAAAGATAGTGTAAACTCACCCCAAGATGCCACAGATAGAGCGTTCCCAAGAGCGACCACTCAACGCTTCTCCCTTCGCTTCGATGGTCAGTAATTAAAGGGACTGGGACTGGTAGTGGGACTGCCACTGCTCCTGCTCCACCTTAATGATTGATATCCGTCCAGCAGGGCCTGGGAAACTATTTGGCCATACAAACACACGACACATTGCTTTACATGATCCCCAATAACCGAAATGTCAGGCCCCTCGAATTTACATCAATGGCATATATCGGCTGAAAATTTAATAGCACATTAAGGGCGGACAAGGACTAACATTTGCATTCCTAATGAGACAGACACGCACAGACACACACACGGCCCGGCAGCAATTGGTGGGGACAGTTGGAATTATATAGCAATCAGTCGGGGACTCGAATGTGTCAATATGTTCCATTGGCGGGTCGTCACAGCGGGGGGGAGGAGTGAAACTATGCCAGAGGAGGAGGCTTCAACTCCGACGGACTGTCTGCAATTTTTATGCAGGCTTTATAAACAATTCACTTCCCAGCGAAATCGGAGCAAGACTGATGGCGCGGGAACATGTAAATCAATACACAAACAAATTATAAATGCAAACACAGACGGGCGGGCGAGACAGGAGCGAAATGTCCGACTGTTTGCACAGATTGACGCCATTAAAATCAACGTATGACATTTTTTATATGGACCCTTGGACTGTGACCTCTGCAAATACATGTGGGAATAAATGCACTGAAAATATAAATCATTTGGAGGAAAATCGAGTCCATTAAAATAAGCAAAAGAAACTTGGGATGTTGTAAAGGGGTATTTCATTTATTAGGGCTCAATTTAGTGCTTATATTTAAATAGGCTAATATAATTTCTAATTTTAAAAACCTATAGCAAAATATTTTTTAACCAAGCTTTATAGGTTATTTATAACCTTCCGTTTAGGGGAAAAAAAACTACCAACCAACTTAACTTAACTTAAATCATTCCTTAAATTCTCAAAGTGAAGACTCCACTTTTCTATATTTTTCTCTGAGTGCAGACATATAACCAGGCCACCTTTTAGATGGACAGTCAATGATAATCGGTCAACAGAACCAAAGCCCCAAACACGAAGTCGAATCTGAGGCCGAAGCCGAATCGGAGTTCGAGGCATGCATATTTTAAGCTGCCCGCTGTGTGTGGATCCACAAAAGAGGTCGTAAAGCCGAGTGTCATAAACATAAAATTGATTCTGATTTTGTTAGTCCCCCTCGGTTTCTCGGGTCTTTCCCACTCTCTCTCCCAGCGTTACTAACGAAATCTGGTTCTGGCTCTGGCGGCGGGGTGTGCTTAATTTTTAATCGAGTCGCGTGGGCAGACCCGAAGGGCCCTCTGTATTGATTTCGCCTCAGATGTTACAACCAAAATTCCCGTACGCATTAATTGCTGTTATTATTAGGACAATGTGCATTAATTATGAAAGAGCAAGCGTAGATTATATCACAAGTGCCTAACGCTGAGTGGAAGTAGTAGTGTCCATAGTCATACTTTTTAATGGCCCATAAACCCGTGGAGGCAGAGAGAACATTATCGATATTCTGTGTATGCCCACGTATGCCTAATTTATGGCCCAGTCAGCATAGAAAGTTTAATGAACCTGCAGCTTAAAATCGTAACTTCTGTGGCTCCCGCCCCATGAAAGTCGGCCTATCTGCCGACGCCGCGCGCAGAGTTATTAAAACTGACAAGTCTGAGAGCTGCCGCCGCCACAGCAAAAGCTAAAGCCAAGACCCCAAGACTCGAAACACGAAAATATGTTACAAGACTGGGTACAGTGCGTCACGCTGTTGTTGGATGAGCTTACGGAAAAGCGAGTCATTCCTGAAGGGAACTTAGCGCTGAAAAAAAAGGAACCTAATGGGAGTGATATAATATAATGATTGGTGGTGTTTCTAGATATTTTTCAAGGGTCATTGACAAAAATTTATGTGGAGTTATACTAATATATTATTATGATCTCTAGCTATACTACTCAAAGGCTTATACATCCGAAACGCAGTGTACTATGTGGTATGCAAGTGGGAAATGAGTGTGACTTACTCACACATAACGGGGTCGTCGGTGGGTTGGCGGTTCGTTTCGTCGTGATTGCCGCGTTGTGGCAACACCTTTGAGTCGGCTGCGCATGCGCGGTGAAAAACTGACGAGGAATGCACTTTTCCAATAATTTGGTTAGCGCTATAAAGTGGCTGCTTGTGGGATACATTGACTTGATGCGATTCTGTGGCTAACCAAATTACCAACGGATCTGGCGGCTCCTTCAGCTGCGATTATGTTAATCAGGGAGAACCATAACCATCGTGGGAATATGGCCCATCAGGGCCACAGCCGAGATTTTCACGTAAGCCGCTTAAGCCAAACAAGTGAGCGGGGGGAAATGGGCAGGGGAATGGGATTTCATTCTTTCTTTATATTTTTTTTTTTGGAACGGCAAACAGACGAGTCCAATTTTGGTCTCTGAGCCATTTGACAAATAAGACTTTTCATGTCGACAGCCATCGCGCTGCGCCTCGTCTCCGTTTCGTTTCGTTTTGTAATTATTTTGCCAAGCAACAAAATGAAAAGGAAAATTCTGTTTTTATGAAAACTGTCAGAGGCCAAAAACTAAAAGCAGACACAAGATAAATAAAGCACTGCTTATTGCTGTCCTTTGGCTGTGTGTTTGTCATACAAACAGGACGAACACAAAAAACAGTGCTAGGAAAAAGAAAATGAAGCTCTGGAGGAAACTTTCATCATTCGGTTGAGAAAATTAATTAAAAGATAATGATGAATTCGCTGTTTGAGCTATGTACACACACACACAGTTGGCAGAGAGAATGAGCAGATATTTTGCCGGAAAGCAATTAGATGAAACCAATTATGCCAAATAGTTTTGCCTTAAAGCCCAGCCCCAATCGGTATTATCCGTGCCAGGTCGCCCCCAGTCACCCTGATGACCTGTTTGCATGTCTGCCACTTTGCCTGTCGACACAAAAGGCACTGCCCTGCTAAATATTGATCAATTATGTCAGTCCTGCTGGGACTCCTGGCAATTTCAGCTGTCCCAGGCAAATGCATCCCCCTAGTCCATCCATCATCCTGGCTGTTATTTTTCGTTTCTAATCCCGTATATTATATTCCTTTTTATTTGCAGGTAAGCACTGTTTGGAGGAGCTTCAAGTACGCGAATTTTGGGGTTTTTCCATTGTTAAGTATGTGAGTATCCCTGAAGAAGGAGCATTTCCTGCTTGAAACTTGATGCCTATTCAAAAGATTGAAGTCCGTTGTTGTCTGTCATGAGAACTCGAGCATTATTTCAGAAACTTTCCCACACAAAGTATATATATAGACCCAAAAGGCTTGCCCCAGGACATTCACATTCGCATAAATAATGCATAAGTATAGATGAATATTTAAAAAGCTTTTTAAGTTTCGGTGTAAAGAGCATCCTTATTTGAGTTCGCCATCCAAAGTGCTCTCCAGCTGTTGTTGTGAATTAACATTCAGAACGCTTGAGGCCAGGCACTACATGCGATGAGTGTTTGCAGGGCATTTAAGTTAAGTCGACCTAAAAACTTCCTCTGACATTAAGGCTCTTTTTTCCATCCCATTGTTGTGGCTGGGCAAAGCAGATAAGCCAAGTTAAGGGGATTTGGTATACTGGAAATTTCACGCCTCACCAGAATATCGATTAGAATTGTTCAATTTCAATTATCATCCTCCGGAAAATGTAAAGATTTTCCCTCCGATGATGATGACAACGATAATGAGAGAGATGGCCAGAAGCGTGGGATGGCCAGGCTTTTCCGACAAAGCCTGTTCGAGCGAGCAACATGGAAAACGTGAGACGTGAATTGCATAAAATTTAACACTAAATAGCCCCAAAAAATTGCTGACTTTCTGCCTCGACGGAGCGGAGCTCTCGGAGTCTCAAATTGGGATTCTCGAACGCTCCGCTGTCGATTGATGCGCCAATAAAATGAAATAAAACAAAATTAATGAGCAGCCGTTCGTGCTGAGCCCCAGTCTAAGGCTCAACCCAGGCCCCGGCATTGGAAAATTGCGCAATATAAATTAAATTAAGCGTTTGTTTCTCAGGATTTTTCCCCGGTCGCAGAATCGAATCGAGCCCAGGCGAAGATGTATGGCATTTTAAAAAGTTTTAGCCCAATTTAGCCCAGTTGATTGTAAATAAGTACACACACACACAGCACACAGAGTACAGCTTTGAGAGCGACATCTTCAAAAGCAAAGCAAATCGAAAATCGTGACAGGAATGCATGAGAGCCGATGGATGTCCCAATGGCTGGGAAGCATCCCAATAGGTCTAGGTCCCGTCGCAGACTCCATGGAGACCTCTGCCTCAGCCTGCTTATTTCTGCTTAGATCGCCTTAATTGCTGCACACAACGGCACACATTTGATTCAATCAAACACAGTCATTGATTTTGTGTCTTATTATTTCGGCGTTTTTTTTTTCGCCCCCACCGAGTATGACTTTTTCGTGTAATTGAAATTGCTTTTACTTTTATTTTTTTCGGTGGGGGGAACTGCCTCCTCTTGTTGGGGGCGATCTGGCTTGGAAATTTATTTAAAGCGCCAAAGCATTTTCAATTAATTTGCCGGCAGCGGTTTGGGGGAGGCCAGGGCCCGGCGACACCGCAAAACAGCCGCAAAGAATTTTATTTATTTATATTGAGCTCGTCGGAGCAAAAGTGTCAACGGGGAGAGAGAGCAGGGGGAGAGCAGCAAGGACCCCGCAGAGTCCTTTCTCTGAGCTTTTCATGTAGATTTTATTTGCGACAAGCAGCCGCGAGTCAACAAACATAAGCACACACCAGGCCCGAGCCCAGGACCAACCCCAGCCCAAACTCATGCCAAGAAATTGAATTTTACATGTATTTTTAATATTTACCAAGCGGCAGCAGCCAGCCAGCAACAACAATAAAAAGCGAAAGGGACTTGTTTGTCTTGTTTGCGCCCCAAAGGCAGCTACAGTTTTTGATGTATGAATACCCTGGCTAAGGCCGCGGGTCCTGAAACTTGATGCCACAGCTTGCAGTCTTGAAACAAAATAATAAAATCATTTTATATATACCGATTTTTGTGTACAAATTTGCAGTAGTTTCGGTATTAAAGATTAATGGTTATATTTTCCTACCTTCAATACTGGAAGAAATCTTGTTGAGAGAGTTTTTCCTGAAGGGTACTCAAAGTTCCCGAGCTCTTCTTTCTGAGACACAGCCTCATCTGCATCCCTTTTATCGTTTGTCTGCGCCAAAAGGAATATGAAACAAAAACTGAAGACAAAACATATTGAATTTCCACCGCTGTCCCTGACTCGACCCGCGCTTTGTTATCATTTTATTTTTCCTTTTTTTTTTTGGTTGGTTCCTCTCCTTCTATAATAAAATGGAAAATATTTGTTAACGTTTTTATGCAAATCAATGACGCCGAGGCGTGGGCTAAGCAAATGCGGCCAAGATGCGGTGCTGCGACAGGGGAATTTATAATAAAATTTTGACATGGCGACAGAACAACTTGACAGCCATAAAACATCAAAAAGTTATCGCTCCATCGCAGGAACCCCAACAGGATCCAAAGGATCCCTCTGCATCAGACGCGCCGCGGGCGGATGGGATGGACATGTGTCCCGGCTCCTCGAAACAAACCGTTTTCCTTTTTTGGCTGCCTTTTCGTAAATTTAAAATCAAGAAAATGCGGGAATTACGTTTGTTTTCTTCCCCTCCTTCATCTTATGCTTTTTTTCACCCGACGTAGTCCTTGTTTTCATCATCACCAGTGAAATGCATAAAGTTTTTCACAAAAGTTGCTGGCTGGATTTGTTTGTCGCAAAGGGTCGGCCATGAGAATGGCTGGAACGGGATCGAAAAAGGGATGGGTATTGGGGGACAAGGGGCTTGATCCGAAGGAGACTGAGAAAGTTTCACCCGCTGTTCGCTGGGATTTTCCTGGGGTATTAGCGTTGTTAGCCCCACGTTTTGACTGTGTTATGCTTGATTTTGCTTTGCTCTTCCCATTCCTCTCCGCTCTCACTTTTTCTCTTTTCCCTTACTTGACTTGACTTCACTTCGCCTTTGGCCCGGCGTGAAATTTTCCTTGGCTGTGCGTGTATGTGCGTTTCTGGGCAAAAAGGCGAGGGAAAACGAAGGGATTTGTCAGCGAGAGTCAGAAAGGCTCGGAAATCTTTTTCTTGCGGTTAGAGGCGAAACCAATTTGTAGATTTGAAAAGTTTCTCTTCAAAACTGTTAACAGGACACTTTGAATATTCCGCAAGAGGAGAGACTGAGAGGCTGCGAAGGATGAGGGTACTTTTTTATGGTTGGAAGTTGGCAGGCAGCTGACAGCCAACGAGAAGTTGGCTTTTATTAGCTGTGAGGGAGCCTTCAAGTATCTGGTAATAAGTTTGCCAAGATTTTTGTGCTTGATAACTCTGAGATAATGGAGAACGGTAGAATATGCGACTGGCCTCGGATTCCTTTGTCCTTTGTCCCCCTAACTGTGCTTTGCCGCTTTTCAATAGCCAACGCTCACCTTTTAACATTCACAGCCCGCTTTTCAGGCCCTGCAAATACAGATTCCGAGATAAAATCTATATGGTGTGCACATTTCGCGCACCTTGACTTGTTTGCCTGTTTTTCCTCCTTTCCCCTTCACTTTCAATAAAAAAGCATAATTCTTGTTTTACAACGCCAGGCTGCCAGCCGCCAAGGATAATGCCTTGAATCGCCATGCCAACGCAGGGGGAATAAAAAATAAGAAAAAAGTAACCGAGGCGCGCGGGACAACACATTCCCCGGCATATTTGCATGCGAGAGTGTGATAAAGGGGATTTGAGATTCACCACACGATAAATTGCGGTAAAAGGTGTCTGTCTCTCTGGCCCTCCAAGCATCCCGCCGCCAGCAAAGACCCCATCCTGCGGCTCGGTTTTGCTGATAGCCCAAATCTTCAGCATTGAAAAACATGATTTTTAACTGGCAGAGCTGAAAGGCAGTTCCGACAGCCTCTCTCGCCCTAAATGTATACGGGTACTGCCTGGGTGTGTGTTCTGCTCTGTTTGCACGGTGCACAAATGAAATGAGATTTCCCAGCAGAGATAGAAATATTCACTCAGTCTCACATTTGCAGAGAAAGAAAAACAGGTTCTAAGCTCACGACTTGTGGCAATTCCGATTTAAGTGGCCTGGGATCCCCGACATGTGACTGAATAAGCAGCAAACAAGATTGAAGTATTGTAAATTTTACAATATGACCATTTGTATTGTAAAAAGTTTATTACGAATTTTAGTATCTATAATTAATTTACCTAGAACTTAACATAAATTTTATAGATGCAATAAAAAAGATCTTTTTAATGCAATAATTCAAGAAAACTGCTAGATCTAAAAATAGTTAATAGTACAAACCAACACAAAATTAAGCAAGTATTTTCATTCAAAGGCAAATAACTTGAACAACAAAATAAAATTTTTATCATTTGAATTTTAAAAGTACTTCTAATACAATTATAATATACTGTAATTTCAACAAAATTAAAATGTTGTTAATAATCCCCAAATATCTCTTTAAAACTGGATTATAATTATATTAATTCTACGCTAAATATCCTAAATGTACTCCCCATTTATCTCTGTGTGCCCACACACATACACGCGAAGGGAGACTAACACATGCGAAACAAGACATACATGTACGAGTTCCCATTCAGGTGGAGCATATGAGAAATTCTCAATTTGAATGCAAACATGTAGGATTATTATGATTTTCTTCCTACCGTTGGCAGTTTTTCTTGTTAGTTTGCTTGCCATCTCTCTTCTTTTTTTTTCGCCCCGCCTCAATGTGGTGGATCCTGAGCCAGGATCTGGGTATTCTCGTGTGAGTGTGTGCATGCCTTTGCTAGGAATGTTTGGTTTCTCTTTTTTTATATGTTTTTTCCTGGCCGAGCAGTGTGACAAGTATTAAGTGCAATCAAAAGAAGATTTACAAGCGTCATGAATGAAATATTTGCACCACATACGCCAGCATGTACACACACGAACGGTTTGCAGATTGTATCTGCGTAGCTGCGTCTCTATCTGTATCTGCATCTGCATCCGCATCTACGTATCTGCACTTGGCGCATAAAGACCCATTTGACACGCTTGATATTTATGGCGTGCGGGGCCCAGAACCCAAGCCATTAGCCAAAAAACAAACAAACTGGTCTATCTTGATCAGAGGTGAGTTTAATTATTGATTATGGCGGACAGGGGGCAACAGAGGGAAGAGTCAACTGGCGGGTCAACTGGCAAAGTGAAAGGATGTGACACTGGGAAAACTTGCTAATAAATTTGTAGCTCTGCTCTGTCCGTGAAAGCGTGGCTTTTGGCTTGTTCGGCTTGTAGTGGCTTGCAGTTTTGGCTCCATTTTTCGTTACATTTTCCCAGGCGGCGGTAGTCGCATGACTTTTGAATAACCTTTCCCACAATTGTTTGCGCTGGTTGTGCAGCCAATTGCCCAGACAATTGCCGTAGTCTTTGCAGATGCAGATACCATGTATCTGCTGGTTTCACAGCTTCACAGAGTCAGAGTCAGCGCAGGAGTCTGAGTCGGAGTCAAAGTCGGATTCATTCGGGGGCCACAGTTGATTGGCGCAACTCGCTATCTCATTCACATTCGCATATTCATGATGACACACATGTGCATGCATAAGTAAGCAATCCAGCAATCCAGCAATCCAGCAATCCAGCAAATCCAACAAACTGGAGTTTGCCTCCATGATTTAGCAATTGAGACGACGGCGACGAGGAACGAATGCCGATTAAGATGCGCCATCTGGCTGTATTACATTGAATTGACTTTGGGGCTATAATTGATGGCTTTCCAATTCACAGGGAGAAGGGAGAAAGGAGCTGGAGGAGAAGGAGCAAGTCCATATCCCCGAGCCTTTGATGTAATACAAGGCGCGCTCTTCTCTCTTTTGACACTCTCCAAAAATTAATGATCTGGCAAGCCACAAAAACCCAAGTAACTCGAGTGTGGCTGTAGTTGGCAGTTAATAAACGAGTGCAGCCTCATGAGTGCCTCGTTCTGGCTTTCCCCACTGCAGACTGTTCACTTCTGCGAATTATAATCGATTGCCAATTGATAATTGCTGGCCAAAAAGGAAAGAACATAAGAGTTCAATGGCCAAGCTCATTAGCATTAGTTTGGCACAGATTGAGATATTATCTTTTCGAGGGTGAAGGAAATACACTTTAAGCATTTTTTAAGCTTAAGTTAAAGCTGGATTTCTTTACAATTCAGAGTTTCGAATTTATAATAAAGCTAAAGATTAAACAATTTGTTTGATTAATCTCGATTTTATTCTTGGTTTAAGACTCAAGGAAAAGTTCAATTGTCTTCCCTTCAGTCTATATGATTTCTTTCTCTGTTTCTTTATAGTTGAAAGTTTGACTGAAACAGCAACCATTTGAGAATCGAATTTGTTACAAAGCGCTTTTGGGGCAGTTATCGGAAGCTAATGGCTGCGCTGATAATTCCCCAAAATGCCTTTTCTTGTCTTTAGAGCATAATTTACGCATCGTCGCCGGCCAAATGATGTGTAATATATACAAACATGCATATACCTCTATACACCATATGTGGCAGCTGTTGGCTCGGCTCGTAAAATGGCCGTCCAAAAAAAATGGGCTCGCAGAAGGCAGTAAAAATCGATGCACACCAGATATAAACGGTATATAAAGCGCACAGTGTGTACCGAGTGTGCGTGTGTGTGTGTATTTATGAGCAATTTGCAAGAGTGCTTTAAAGTGTAAAGAGTATGCGCTCGGACGAGACGTAACGGGGCGAGCGACCAGCGCGAAAATATATGCTAAGGTAAATGGTGAAAGCAAAGGCAAGGCAAACAAACATTGCGCATACGCCGTGTTAATTTGCATTGTTATCAGACGCCGCCACTGCGGTTCGCTGATGCGCGTCTTTTGAGCCACCGCTGAGGGCAAGGAGACCGCCTGCCAGGCAGCAGTTACCAGTTACCATATTCACCGAGCCACACATCCCCGGCCACACATTCACGTCCACATGGCAACTGTTTTGGTTGCCGCACCGTTCCACTCTGCGTATGCGTAACTTCATACGTTCCCTCCTATGGCCTCGGCCCTTGTCGGTTTGTTTTTGTGCCTTATGTGTATGCGTTATTAAATTTATTTGACTTGACGTGCGCACACACACAGACTGGCATGAGGCAGGAGCAGCATAGAGATGGGATGTAACTGGTGGCAAGGAAATGGATACAACAAACATCGACAACAGACAGAAGGAAGTCAGGCTCAAGGTTTGCCCGGGTTTTGTGGCTGCTGCTGCTGCAGAGTCTGAACCGGTGGCCATGCAACTGCCCAGGTCTGCCGCGTCCGCCTCTCCTCTACATTTCCCGCTCGCATTCTCATTCTCATTTAATATTTAAATTGCTTGTGGTTAAAATATCTCATGTGCTCTTGTGGCAATTTATATTTTAAATTATTAATTCTGCCTTATTACATTACATGCAACATCTCCCTGGTTCTCTCTCTGTTTTTTTTCCTCGTTCTTGTCTGGCTCCTTTTCGTTTTGCCTCAATTTCAAGCTTGACTTCATATTTATTCAAAAGCAGGCACTTACACACACACACCACACTCGACACATGACTTAGATTTTCGGGGTGGGTGCGGATTTGCTTTTGGGTTTTCGCAATTGAATTTGGTCTCTCTTTGGATTTCCTATTTGCATTTCAAAAGGAATTTTCAATTAAAATGTCAACATAATTTAGAATTAATTTTTGCATCTATGCCAGTCGGTCATGTAAATCGCCTTCTAGGCTGTGTAATTAAATTTTAGTTTTGTTCTTAGGATGCTTGAGGTTATTGTGTGGATTGAGACATGAAGAAGCAGCGTTGGGTTTGTTTTTAATCTAAATAAATTGAATAATCTCGCAGGAAACATACAAACAGGGAAAATAACACTAAAATGTTTAAAAGTTTGCAGTAATTGAATTGCCCTTTATTGTCAAACTTAATGGAAATGCTTTATTGTTTGATTTACAAATTTTAATTAATATTGAAAAAAGTTAAATATATATTTGATATTCTTACATTGGAGGCTTGAATGTTTGCCTTTAGCTTTCTTATTTTATGTTTAATATAAGCTTTATATTTATTCACGACTCCAATCTTTTTAGTAACCCTTTAAAAGAGTACTGCTACGCGGTATCCTTAGTAAATTTGTTTAAATATAAACTTTAAATGATTTTATCTTACTTTTTGCTACGTTTATTGTGAAGTATTTGGAACTTTGCGTTAGTCCATTCCTTTCATTCTTTGATATTCATTTTGAATATATCAAAGGAGATATGGAGCGCCGGCTGCCACATGCAAATGTATGCCTGAATACCATTCTTCTTCCTTTATACCCGTTTCGTTCTCTGTTCCTGATGGGTATTAAAAACAAATACATTTTATTCATGGCTGCGTGTCAAAGTTTTTGGGAATATTTATTTCGCCACGGCTGGTATTTACGCCATACACATAAATATAACCATTCCAGTTCCCTTCTGTTTCGCTGGCTACTTTTTCTGGATGCAAACATTTTTGTTTGTTTTGGAAGTGGCATGTGAATTTTATATCCCCTATTTACGCACAACTTTTTCCCCCCAGCGCGTTGGCGCAGCGCAAGTTGCGAATGCCGCTGAAATGCAATTCGCAGGAGTTTGCTCGTTACTAAAAACAGTACAAACAGAAACGCTGGAACAGATGAAAGTTTCATATTTATTCGTATACATTTACCATAATGCCCGAAATGGGGAGTCGGAAAAATGTAGAAAACACATGTCAATAAACAGTGGCAAGCATCAAAAGTTTAGTGTTTAAGCAGATTGTGCGCTAATTGCGCGAGCCTCCTCCGGCAAATTACTTATTCTAAGAGGCTTAGGAGCTGCTGTTTCGATTTCGCATTAAAGCTCATCAAATGCTTATCTGCTATCAGCAGGCAGCCAACTCCTAAAAGCTGCACTAACAGCTCAGATCCTGGCAACGCATTAACAAACACAAGCTAACGCAGGCGAAAAAAAAGGAACAGAAAAAAATATCAGGGACCTGCCTTTATAAAAAAAAGAAAAGGAAATGTCGCATAATCATATGAGTGAGTGTGCGCGTGTTTGTGGGTCGTGACAAATGATACGAATGTGGCAGGAGGACTCGAGAAGGTTTAGCAGCAGTTCATAGACCCCCAAAGGACCCATCCGGAACGCCACGGCGTGTATTTTTCATTAGGCGCGAAAAATATTAAACAGACGACAGGCTGAAATTATTATCCTGAATCTGGCAGCCGGCGTGGAGGCGATGATAACAAATTACGTATACGCATCACACATACGCCGCGTTGTCGCTGCAAAGCTCATCAGCGGCAGCTTTCTAGCATTCCAGCGATATATATTTTTCCTGCTGCTGTTGTTATATTTAAGCATCGCTTTAGCCCCACTCGAGGCAGCGTCTGGCGATGGCAGTTGGCTCTCTCCTATAAGCCGCTGTGATTGTCAGTTGCGTTGCTAAGCTGTGACAGGAGGTCCTTACCCGGCGGTCCTGGCGGGAACGGAAGCGAAGCGCAAGGGGGGTATTCGCGCTGCCGCACAATTGTTTACGTTATGCGTGTGTGCGGCTCCTCGGGCACTTTATTATATTTGTAATATGTATTATGACATTTCTTTTATGGGCCTTGGCCCCCCACCCCGCTCGCCAGCCTGATGATTTGTCGATACCGTGGAATCAGCACGGCACACAGTGCGTTAAGTATTTATTAAACCGAAATACGGGCGGCGTTGGGCATAAAAACCAACTTAGGACTCGCCAGGAAGTGGGCGTAATTGCGTTTCTATGTTTGCCATTCGTATGCCTCCTTCATGTGTTCATTTCCGCACGCAAATAATAAGGATAAAATCAGGCAATGCCCAGAGATGCCAGCGGAGCCAGCGCCGAAATATTGATCCAATTTGGGAGGGAGAACAGCTTTCCAGCAAATGATCCGAATGCCACATAAATTCATTTTTTATGAAACCCAAGCATGCCAGATTGAAAGGGGTGTTGACAAATCCCGGGGACCCTAAGAGAGAGCCTGACCTGCGGCACTTCATAAAACGTAATCCGGCTTGGGGGGGAGGGCTGCCAGGGCCGGGTCGCTTATGACAAACATAATCATTAAGCCATTATTATTATTACACTTACGGTGGGCGAGCGAGCGGGTTGCTGCTCCGCCCACACGCACATAAATTACGCCCGGATATGGTGGGGATCGGGGCACTGCCATCTGAAGCAATTCGCCATGATTTACGGTCCATATTCCGGCGAAGGACCCTGAGGGCGTCCTCGCCCTCGCTGCGTTGCCATCGATAAACAACTCGAAATGAAATGCAATTCCAAATGAAATGCAAAGGAAGCTCGAGTTCCTCCTGGCTTCCTCTTTCTGGCTCCTGGGCAGGATCAGGATGTCTGCAGCAGCATTGCAGTGGCAAGAGAGTGTGTGCACAGACTTGGGTGTCCATCTATCTGTTTGTCGATATTGGAAATCTGATTTTATGGATTTTTATTTCGTTTGACTTTGCGCTGATTTTCAATTGCTCCGGCATCCACCCTTTCGATATTCATACTTTTAATAATAACTTTTTGCCAGGACCTGTCCAGGGTCCCTTGTCCCTGGTCCCTGCTCCTTTTCATCCCCCATCCGGCAAATTGTTTGTCTTTCATTCTCCACTCTCTCTCTCTCTTACTCTGTGTGTGTCTCTGTGGTCTTTTTGCCTGGACTAACCATTGCCTTATTTTTGATTTTATGAAATATTTATGCCAGGCTTTGGTCAACAGGGAAATTGATTTTTCTTGCCACCTCCCGCTCCCGGTGGCCGTTTCCTTTGCCGCCCCCGCCCTCGACACTGCCACTGCCTGTCACATGCATGTCCTGCGACAGCCTGTTGAGAAACAATTACTGTTACGCCCGACGGCAAAGGGACCACGCCCCAAACAGGTGTTGACATGTGTCGCGGCGGTAAATTAATAAATATTTTATCATTTGTATAAACACAACATTTCATTTCATTTCATTAATTTTTATACATTTGTATTTGCGGTGGTCGCCGACGCCGCCTTTGTCTGTGACTATGAATATTCTTCTTAATTAATCGCCCGTGTCGCATTGGTCCTTTGTGTAAAATTATTGGAAAATGCAGCCGGCAATTAAATACTTAATGCCAAACTGCAGAGTTAAACAGCCGCAGCAGAGAAACCAGAGACCAGAACCAGAGGCATTGTCAACATCATCGTGGCCATTATCGTTATGTTAATGGAGTGGCCCCCCGCCCGAAAAGATGGCCATAATAATAATAATAATAATAATAATGATAAAAACAGCAAGGATTTCTGCATATTTTCAGTATTTATTATCAAATGCTTTCAATTGGGTTCAGCCAATTAATTTTCATAATGAGCCAAAGAGAGCGACATGCAATTTTAATAATTTTAATTAACCATCAGCAGCAGACAGTGCTTAATGTGGCTGTGAATACAATAATGCGCCATCGGATGAGATGATAATCCCGTAATGCCGCTTAACTTGCTAATCGCATTTGAGCCTGGCATAAATCTAAATGCCCGAAGGCATTAACCAGTTTGACACTTTTACTCACTACGCTTGTCACTTGGTTACTTCTACATTTCGGAGTTGCATATTAAAAAGATCATTTTTCATTTTCCCCAGAACGTACACAGGAGAGGCGTGCGAGTGGGCTGGTGTGGGTGAAGGTCGCTGGCACGCACATGACGACAGTCATCAGTCAGTTGGTTAACGCGCTGTGGCCCGCTTTTGGCCCACTCCATGCGTTTAAGTGCTTGTTTGAGGTTTACGCGCAGTGTGACCATAATCTGCCACAGACACTTACACACAGCGGCAACGTCAACGGATAAATAAACAGGCGACAGGGACAGACAATCGGGCCGAGGCAGAGACAGACTCGGAGGACGATACGGAGATGCAGAGGGAGGCCGGGCTATCCGGGATATAAACGATGTCCTGGCATAGCCTGATTAATGATGTTGCGACAATAATTAATTATATGCTTGCATCGGGGGAGTGAGAGGGTGGTGTGCTGGGTGAGTAGTGTGGCCGTAGGGTGGGCCTTGTGGGGTTTAGTGTGGCCAATACCGCAAGTATTTCATTTCATTCGCGCGGCTCTTTGCCTGGCTCGGCGCTGGTAAGCCACAAAAGCCACTAAATGTTGCCTAAGCAATAGCCTCAGTGGCGGGGACTTGGAGGGGTTTGAGACATCCTAAATCTGGCAGTCAAAGGAAATATGGCAAGGGGTGGGAAATGAAAATAGTTGAGGTCATTGAAACTGTTCACATAACTTTAAAACAATCACAGACCCAAAATATAGGAAATAAAGTTTAATTATTAAGAATTACATTGTATACGAATTCTTCTCCTTCTCCCAACTTGATACTTTCCCTCATTAAACATCGCTAATCCCAACTTTTTAATGATAATAAAACCCCCTTAAAACAGTTTTCCCGGCGCTCCGCCCTCGGAGTGGGTTAGTGGCACGTCAAAATATATTAAACTCGATTGTTATCCGGCACTCCTTTAGCCACTCGAGAGCTGGCAAAGCTTTGGCGTAGCAATTAAAATGCAATTTAAGGCATTTTCTGCATTTGCCTCGCCATTCGGCATTCCTCGCCCGTGTTTTTCACGTTCATCGCGAGGGGAGTCCCTTCTGTTTTCTGTTGTGTGGGTGCATGATTTAGACATTTCAATTTGCATGTGTTAACATGCGATGCAAAAAGGATTCGATTCTTATCGCTGCCACATGCCAAAGGCCAAAAAAACACAGGCACCAACATCGAGAGTCCTGGCTAAAACTCCTCCTTTCTCCACTTGCATCCATTCCTTGCTCCTTCGGAGGATTTGAGGTTTATAATGGTGCAACCGCCAGGGCATGCAATGTGCGGCACCCACTCCCACACACCCATTGCCACACTCCATCTCGCCGCTTCAAATGTATGTATGCCCCTCCGCAATGTGGAAATTTGAATATCCTGCGGTAATTTCTACTATTTTTAGTACTTTGTTGCCCTTTTGAACTGTCATTACTGCGGCTTGCTGCGGAGTTGAGTGAGGAGAAAGAAAAAGAAAAGGAGAAAGACGGTGCGGCGGTTGGAGGTGTTGCAAGGAGGGTGGTTAGGGGAACTGAATGTGGGGCGATAAAGGGTTAAGTGACTGCCTGCCTGCCGGCGGGTGGCGCATCTTTTGTGGCACTCACGTTTCCTTTCGCCCTTCCGTTTTTTCGCTCTTTTTGAATCCTTTATTTGCATGCGAGTTGAGTTACTTTTTATGGATTCCTGCATAAGCGAAAAAATCCATATATACAATATATATGTATATATATATACCCACATATATACGGCATTCAAGGGAACTTGGCAAACTCGCATAACTTTGATGGGGATTTTTGATTACTTCTGAAATGGCTTCAAGCTTCATCATGGTGCCCCTGCTCTCCGCTTTCGCTCTAATGCGCAATTAGAGCGCCATTCCTTGATTGAGAAATTAGCCAAGTTTGAGTCTCGTCCATCAAAAGAGCATTTCTGGCTGCTCCGAAGGACTTATGTGGCATTAAAACGTTCAGAAGCCATTCTTCATTATGCTGGCCCGGCCGGCCGGCTGCGGACGTGGCCATTGCGTGAGCCTCCATTTTCTTTCCCCCATTTTTCCACAGCCACAGCCAAGGACACTTGTGTGTGCGTGACAATTGTCCGTAGTTGTTGTGGGGCAAAAACTTCATCGGTTGTGTCATATATGGCACACTATGCGGCTCCCAACAAGGTAGTGCTAAAACGTGAGTTCATGTCGTCCTTCAGTGAAAGTTGAATAGCTTAAATTTATTTTAATATTTTGAAATTTTGGAAATAGTATACTTATATGTATATTTTCTTTAACTTTACTTAACTCTTAATTCGAATGTATGTTTGTTAAAGTAAAAAAGTTAGTAAAACCGATATTAGAATATCGATACAATATCGAAAATATCGAAGTAACAAAAAAAACGCATTTATAGTTATGAAATCAATGAAATCGACGATGATTACTAATAATAACGGAATAAATTTATCAATTTAAAGCACATTTTTAAGATATCAATATTTTCGAGAAATTCCGCAAGATAATATTATTTGTAAATATTTTGTCTCTTTTCTGCATTATACTGGCTTGATATATTAAACTAAATATCGATTGCGAGCACATATGTATATCGTAAAACTATCGACATATCGGAAATTTCTGACATCCCAACTTCCACCTAATCAAGTTGTGTCTTCGGGGTTTTCGGAGTTTGGGTTTTGGTAAAAATTGATCTAGCACTGAGGCGATTTTTGGCCGCACATTAACCCCGAAATCGGTTAGAGCGCAGCGAGAGCCGCACAAAATTGGCACGTTAAAAGCGTCTATAAAATGCATGTGTAAACAAGGCCCCAGCTCGTGTCCAATTATGGCCGGCACACACGGAGCAGGAGGAGCTGGCGAGGGTCGGAAGCCAAAAGCAAACTTTTATCTAAGCAAACAGCTCGTTTGGGCCAACTGGACGATGGAGCGCCGAAAGCGGAGAGTCGAGGCGCGGCATGCTAAAAATAAATGAAGACATTAGCGACGCTCAAATGACATGTTATCGACTTTGAGGGCCAGCAGCGGGCCAAGCGATGGCGGACGGCGCAATTACCGTTAGCCGCACAACACACACACACACACCTGCCTGCTGGGTGTGTGTGTGTGTTAACCTGGCTCATAAATAAAGCGCTATAATGGCGGTAACCTTTCGGGGCGACTGACTGACTGCGTTTGCCTTTCAGCTTTTTTTAAGCGCGCTTCAGATTCTTGCGAATGATATAGGAACATGCAAACTTCCGGCGGAAGTGCAGGCGTGCGACAGAGACGGCTAGCGCGCTGCTCCGTTCCGCTGAACCCAATACATCGACACGAAAAAGCCATTAACACACACACTCTCCCCCTCTCTGGAACTCTTCTCTTTTTTTATGTGTTTGCGATAAATTCTCATTTCGCCGAGCTGCGCTTTTTCGCCGCAATCAGTTGGGTGGAAGCAACATAAATATTTTACCAGCCAGCCAGACTGACAGACAGACAAGCCCGCCAAACAGGCAACCAGGCAGCAAAAGAGCCAAAAGGACACGGGGACGACTGATGGATCCAAGGCGATGCCACCACATAAAGTTGCAAAAGTTGCGGCATTTTCAAAATGCAAATTACCATGTGCAAGTTCTTTGGTCGAACTCCTGGCCCGGGGGCACACACCTCCTTACCCGCCCGCCAGCACTCAATCAAGCCCCGCACGAGCCCATCAATTAAAGGTCATTTACATGTCAATGCAGCGACCAGCAAAAACAACGAAAGCTCGAAAGAAAACAAACCGCAGTGTTTTGCACCCAACAAAACAACTCCTCTGTAATTGAAGCATTTTAGCCCACGTCATTCCTCAGATTTGTATCGCCCAAGGAAGGTCAGGAGCGTAGGTGGTTGAGGTTCTCAGAGGGATAATGGAGAAATAAATAAGAAATTGATTACTACCTGGAATTGAATGTATTAAGTGTCCCTAAGAAGTGACTTAAGGTTAATTAATGTTATATAATTAAAACAGTTACGTGTATTGTTGAGAATTACCCTTTAATATACTTTTGGAAGTGCTTAAGAAGTAGATTAAAATTAAAACAGAAAAAGGCTTAAAACATGAAAAATATGATGTTATCTAAATTGCTCTGATTACACTCACAGAAGCCTTTTGTATTAACATTTTAAAGCTCAATCATAAAAACCTACTATAAACTACGCCTCTGCCCTCAAAACCCTTGCATGTTTATGGCCCTCTGCTCCTCGTTTTTTTTTGGTGGTTTGAGTGCAAAAGACTTTTGTTACGAAATTGCAGTTGCTGTTGCCAAATACTTTGCAGTTTGTAATTTTAACTGCGTTGCAATTTGTTAAGTGCATTTGCCCCGTTGTTTTTTTTTTCCTTTGGTGGAGCAACCATCAAAAAATAAAGTTATTAAAGTCACGAATGGTGAGGCAGAGAGGAGCTTCCCAAAAATTATAGTTTAATTTTGGTGGGAGCTGGGACAAGAGTTTGGTTCGCCAATTTGAAATCGCTTTAAATTTCAACAGCTCACTGGGATGTGGACCGCTGACGGACAAACAGAGGCCAACAAACGGCCCTTTGTTTCGTCAACATCATAATGTCGCCCGCTGTGCTGTTTCCGCGACAGCGACTAACAGGCCACCACCCTCCCTCCCCATTCGGGGCACTTCCGACCTACCCAAGCCCCACCCACCTTAACGCACCAGCCACCCACTCAGACACGGAGTGAACTCTCTCTCTCTCTCTCCTGATTTGCATTTTCGACATTGTTTGGCCTGATGATGACTGCCACGCCTCCGTTTCAGATGGGAAACCATTACCACCCATCAGGCAGCACAGCACCCCGTTGTTGCCGCTTTCCATTGACGGCAATTTATGTGTTGCATTGTTTATGACAGATTTATCGCAAGTTAATGACATGCGACCGCTGATTTATATAGCGAGCACAAATATGCCAGCCAAATGACGCGCAGCCGACATAGAAAGGCACATACTGGTCACAGGGCTGATGCTTAATGTCGCCGAAAAGGATCTGGTGGCTAATGAGCATACCTGATGGGATCGACAGGGAATATATTCCATTTGAACTCCCCGACAACGGGATGAGTGCTACTGAATAAGCAAGGCGAGCTGGCTGAGTGAAATAATTTTCACATTTACACAACTGGAGACAATTTGTTGTTTCGTCCTCAGCTTTTCACTTGGTTTTAATACACTTTCTAGGGGCTTTACTCGCTAGGTTTAAAACACAAGAAGCTATAGGTTTTTTGCTATAAGAGAGAGATAGTGAAATTTTGGAGATATATTGATTATTGAAGAATATTTTTACTTGGAAATTTTGTCTATACTTCCTGCACAAGCTGACTTGTATTGACTTAAAGCAACTTTCTTTTCAACTTCAACATTTTTAAAATGTTATCTATGTGAAAGTGTTTTAAAACACCTCTCTTGCGCTTATTCATAGAGTAAACAATCTTCGGTTTTTCCCAAGCTGCTTTTCCTTCCTCATTGTTCTTGCATTTTCTTTTTTTCCTTCCGATGTTGCTGCTGCTGCCGGGGTGCTGTAATTTTAATAATGAGAAATTGTCAGCGCATAAAATGAAGTCCAGACGACGACAGCTGACACAACAAGCCGCAGTAGTGGGCCACCAGCACCACCACCCTGGCAGCCTCCACTTTTAATTTAAAGCTTTTGCACATTTACGCGTCAGATGCCCCCCGAACCTATTGTTGTTGTTGGTGTTGTCAGTACTGTTGTTGTGGCTGTTGTTGTTGGCCGTATATAATAATAAGTGCGCGGCAAGTTGGCCCTCTTCTTCTTGTTTGAACTTCCTTTTGGGTCCCGGCCATGCAAATATTTATATGCCAACGTTGGAACTTTGTTGATTACAAAAAACGGAATGAAATAAAAAATAAAGCGAACCGAAGAGCCAAGCAGGAAAAGTGAAAAGATACTTTTTTATATATTGTATGTATATCCTTCAGTTGAATTTCTGGGGTAATTCTTTTTTCGGGGAAGTAGGTTAAGAGAAAGCACACAACACACAACAATTTTTCAAGGTTCAGTGCCGAGGAGGAGCTCTTGTAAGAATAAGTTTATTTGGCCAAAGGTCAAGAGTACATACTATATATGTGCATGATCCTTTTGCGTGCTGTGAGAAATGGAATGCGATTCACCTCCTTTCTGCCTTTTTCGGGGTCAGCCGTATATTTCAATTAAAGCTGAACATGCAAAGCATAAAGAAAACACAATCACAGAGGCTGAAGTCGAATACAGTTTTTTTGGGAGGCCTGTGTGAAATCCGAGCTCATCGTGTGTTAAAGCTAATAAAAAATTATTTATGCGTGCGGAAAGAAAGGCAATTCCTGAGCAAAAAATTCCTTCTGGCAAGCAGCACAAAAAAAAAGAAGGCAGAACTTCCCAGGGAACTTTGCGGTGGTTAATGCCTGCGACTCGCTTGCCTGCCCCATTGCTTTCTTTACCGACAAAGTCGGGTAATTAACACGCTGCACAACAACGGCCACAAGAACCACGGAGGTGCAACACCTAGAACAATGCATAAATCTACTTTCCTGGTTCAATGCGCCGGCTGCGGTTGGCAAACGTGATTAGAAAAGAAAACCAAAAGCGAGGGAAGAACTAGTTTTTCCTACCTACCTACCTTTGGCATAATGGGAAATCGAAGCCGAAGCTGAAGCCGCCGCAGCGAACGGTAAAAAGCAGCCACAACAGCATAAAGAACAGCAGAACTTTGGCCAACTGTGGCTCTAATGAGTAGCGGGGAGGAAGCTTAGAAAGTGCCAGCACGAAGCCACTGGAAACCGAAGCAGGGCACCACCGCACACACTGTTGCTGTAAAATGAATCGTTTCTGCTACTCTCAAAAGGCTTTCTTTCTTTCTACTAACATGGCCAGCGAAGCGCGAATTATGGCCATGAAACATGTGTAAAAGATACCGAGGGAGTTGCAATTGAAGTAATTACAATTGCACAGCCAACAAAGACGGCCAGATACATTCTAAATGCGCTCAACAATGGCTAAAAATTGCTCAAAAATGCATACAAAAGAAGAGCCAGAGCCAGAGTCGTGTATGAATGCAGAGCATGAATGAAGACCCAAATGCATACACAAATAAATTAGCAACTAAACAAAAAACAAAGGCTGGCAAAGGGGAGCGATGTAATTATGTAAAAAAGCAGGGCGCGCGTGCATCCATAAGATACAAACAGAGGGAGAGAGCCAAATGCACATATGCAGATATGCACAGAACGAAAATTTTATTTGGCAAGGGGTTCTCTGTGTGTGCTGACATTTATGGCAGAGTAACATTATGGCAATAAAATAAATACCCAGACATTTATGGCCCCTGAGGCGAGAGTTTTATTGACTCGAAGTAATAGCTGTCACTCTGTAACTTGGGCAAACTCTGCACACTCTTCTCCATTAAAGCAGTAAAGTGAATAGTTTTCCCTATCGGGGAATTTAAAATTTAGAATTTAGAAAATGCATCTAAATTTTCCTCCCTGTACAGAATGTATCCGCTTTTGTATCTGCATATATGCCTTGTGTGTGCGCGTGCCTGGCAACACATTTGCACATTTCATTATTTAAACAAAAAGCAAGACGCGGCTAAAGGGCCGCTCGAGGAAGAGGTGGTGCGGGGAGGGCAATAAAAATTATGCTTGCCATACTTTTATTAACATCCATTGAGGGCTGAGCCCGCCGCCCTAAGCAGCGCTCATTATGCCCAGCATCCACGGAAAGCCAGGCATGTCTATTAAAATTAAAATGCGCTCAGCTCTCGTTTTTTTTTTTCTTCATAATCTTTCATTTGTAAAGTAAGAGAACCAAAATTGCCACACAAAACGCGCTCCATGGGTGGCAACGGGGGGCTTGGCGGGGAGCTGGTCTGCCACTTCAGTGATTTTCAATATGAAAATGCAGCCAGACAGAGCTGACAGACAGACAGACAGACAGGCAGACAGTTGGTGGGGGGGAGTTGTTTGTGCTGAATGCATGTAGCCGCATGCTTGGCTGAATACGAATGCAGGAACATTATGTGGCAGGCAAGGGATTGCGGTTTCCAGCCCATGCAAATTAGCAGATATATATCTGCAATAAACGCGATACATGCGGATATCAGATATCAGATACCAGATAACACACAGTTTGCATTTATCGCAGTCATTTAAAGGACTGGCAGAACAATGTACAAGCCGAAGATGTTTGCTTTTCAAGATTTTTTTGCACTGAAAATATAAGTTTTCCAGCTTAATTTAGGGCTGACTTAGAAATTATACTAAGAACTATCCTTGAAATTTAAGATTTAAACGAGCAATTTAGATGTTTCGCAGGCTTTCTGACATTTTAAAACATTTATTTTATATTTAGGCTTACCGTCTAAAAAGAGCAGGCATTTTTGAATGATACAATTTTGAAATAACAGTGTTTAATGGCCTAAAAGCTTTGAAACATTTTAGAACCACAAGTATTTCATCTATTAAAATGCAACTTGCTTTTTCAGCTCTTCCATAAAACACTTCTTTAACTATTCACATTTAAGAATATATTTTTCTCTCCTAGTAAATCTCCTTAAAATGTATATATCCAAGTATATATTTTTCCATGCAGCATCTCATAAAAAATAGGCATGTGCGTGAGCAAAGTGCTCTGATAATCCCTGCTAAACATGCGATTTGAAATGGTGAACAAATCGAAAGCCGAATCTGAACCGAAAGTCAAATAAATATTTGAGCAAAAATAACCAATTTCGTATTCATACAATTTTTGGCTCTGAATCCTTGCCCCCGCTCCCTCACACACACACGATAGGCAATTGAATTACAAATGCTTCAGGAGTTGTCAGTTTAGATAACTGGCAATTTGTATGCGGCGAGCAATTAGAAATTTTTGGGCCTCAGAATAAAATAACACAATAAGAGATGGAACACAGGGACGCACACGGAGGCGGACAGACAGGCGGAGATGAGCTGATGAATTTAGTGAGGAAGAGCTGGCCATGCATACAGAATAAACAAAGAAATACAAAGATGTTTCCTTATTTATGGCCCGGCCAGAAAATATATTCAGATGTATGTAGATTTGCCAAGTTTATTTCACTCTTTCCTCCCCCATTTTGCACATTTTAAGGGGCAGGAAATAACCGAATTACACAGGACACAGGACGACCTGACCTTACCGAGAGTTGCTGGGGGTGAAATTTGTTATTTATTTGCAATTCGAGCTTAGTTCTTAATTATTTTCGAGAAACTGTTTCGTAACCAAACAAGAAAGCTTTTTGCATTTGATTCGATTGGACGAGAGGCAAATTGAATAAAATTATGCCAAAAATTTGAATATTCTTTTTGGTTCCGAGTTGTGAGCTCCAAGCTCCCAGCTCCGAGCTCCGAGCACCCAGCTCCGAGCTCCGAGTGATTCATGTCAAGTTGCCAGGAGGCAGGCTCTCCAGCGTAATCCTTTGGCCGCCTCTCACGTCCTCTCTCGTCTGCATTACACGCTCTTGACTTGCAAATTGTGTGCGGTTATGGCCTGCATTGCGAGTTCTAAGTAACAGCCAGCTTAATTAAATTAAGCATACACACATCCCGCCACGAGGGGGATGTGTCTCATGAATAGGCATTACGTATGCGTTGAAATTTAAGTGGCTTACACACACGTGTCCCCGCGCGGACATGCTTGTTTGCCACTCTTGCATATGTATGACATAATTAGTGTCATAATGACAGCGTCGCCCACACATATGTGTGTGCACTCGTCTACACTTGGCTGGCCCTCTCTGAAAGTTGAAAAGTCGCTAAAGAAATGGCCCCGCCCTGAGCCAGCTCATTTGGAATGCTAATAAGACGCCACCCATCGCCTTGTCGCCCTTTACTAATTTGCATTTTTTTTTCACGCTTCTTTATTGCAGAAAATTACTTAAAAATACATTAAAAATGTACAACCGTCTGCAGTTGCATCAGTAGAGAGAGAGAGAGAGGGCAGAAAGGGATAAGGACGAGCAAGGACAATTCAGCGGAAGGTAAGTGAAAATAAATATTATTACTGCTCCTCTAGCCAAGCTTATAAATATTCATTAAAAATAATTATAAATTATGCAAGCAAAGCGGGCGAAAGAAAACAAAAATTAACTAACATAAACGTCAAATAGAAAAAATCCCCCTGGCATCAATTTATTTATATATCATTAAATAATACAGCATTCAATTGTGCTCAGTTTTCATTAAGTTTTATTTTTTCCCTCGATTTTCCTTTGGTTTCCTGTTTAATTGGGCATAAAGCGCACTGCAAATATAAATAAATTGCATTAAATAAATATGTTTTGGGAAATGGACAAACAAAAAATTACTGAAATGAAAACCGCAATTATTTTCACAAAAGTGCAACGCTCTTTAAAAAAAAAAATGAGAGAATAACGCGAAAAACTTTGGCGATCAAACACACAAAAAGCACTAGAAAAAGCGCACACACAACACTTCTAAATTTTCAGCGCTTTTCCCAAAGAGTTCATAACTTTTATCACTCACTGTCAGCCGCACAACCACACACACGTTCTCGGCACTTGTTGTTACTTTTTTATTGCCACCTTCTCTGCCCCCCAACCGCCCCCAGCAAATGCAAAATGCGAAAATGCATTGTGACAGCCATTTTTTTTGTTTTAAATGTCACCAGGAGCAGGCAAAAAAAAAATACAAAAAATACGTATATGCCACAAACACTTTGTCGTTGGCGTTGCATAAGGAAGAACACTTTTAAAACATTTTCAGCGGCACTAAAACAAACGGAAAAATGTACAAAACAAATGACTAAAAGGCTTTATGCGGCAGCTCCGACTATTAATACACTTCTGTTGGTAGTAACACACACAATCCCAGCGTCCCTATGTCGCACAGAAGGCTTTTACCAGAGACAAATGGAGAGGAAAATATTTAAATTGTGGCACCTAAATTCTAATTTTTAAATTGGATTTTCTTCCAAATATATGTTTTGAAATAAAGATTAAGGTATACTCCTCCTCTCTTTTTCGAAATATGGTTTCAAATTACCTTGAGGAAAGCAGAAAGATAAATTTTAGAGACTATTTCCTCTGTGTAAGCTGCCCCAAGCAGTATGCCACACTTTAGAGCAATATATGGCTCGCTGGAATACATTTTTCGAGCTTAGTTGCAGCCGCATCCAGCACAGTAGTCCTCAGCCCCGAACTGGCAGACAAATTATGCGTTAAGAGTGCATCCCTGCGGCTCAAAGGGCTGAAGGAGAATTTAATTAAATTTGCACAAAGTTAGGAGAGCAGGCATACAAAAACCGAAAACGGACCAGGAACCGAAAAAGCCCAGCACTGACAACCGAAGAGTGTGGAAAAAATCCATGAAAAATGTTGAAATTTCGCACATGGTTTTCAATTTCAGGAGACCTCGCGAGCGCCTGGAAAAGCGCCAACTTTAGAGCCCACTTAATTGGTTTTCCCCACTGCGAGTTGCTGACCGCAAATTAAAATAAAAGCGTTTGCAGATCCGAACCAATAGGCGAACAGAATAAACATATAGAAAGCACGAAGGACATTTAAATTTGGTAAATAGCATGTGGGGTCGTCACAGGCCAAACAAGGACAATGTTCGACGGTTTATTTGACTTTATGCAAATTGATTGCATAAATAATTTATGATTAAGGATCGAGCAAAATAATTTGCCAATTTAAATGCACAATTAGTTTAATTGATGCTCCGTCACGACTACCAAATAAAAAAATACCAATCCCACACCCACAAATTGCTGCAATCAGAGCGCATCGAACTCGACAATTCTGTATTTGACAAATAAATAATGAAATGTTTATTTCCATTGCGAAAATGTTGCCATGTTGACAGTCCCCTGGCCGCCAGTACATAATTATGCAAAATTCAGCGGCGGCAACAAAAAAAATAAATAAATAAAATAAAGTTTCAAACAAGCGACTGCAATTAAAATTAAAAATTAACAAAATATTTTTGCCATCGCACACACATTTGGACAAACGCAATATTAACACCCGCGCATGCATGGCATCGAGTTAAAGCTCATTAAATTTGCATTTGCATACGAAATGCATAGTTTCAACACCTCCCCAACCCCTAAAAAAATAATATGTAAACCGAAAAACCGGTCTGCCATCAGCCATCAGTCCAACCCTTCTTAGCCGGAAAATATTTTAACTAAAAAGCAATTAATGCAGCTCCCGATGATGTTGGTCCCGCCACTGCAATATATTTCCTAAGCATAAGCATGCTCCTGTGTGCATGTGGGCCAAATATGTAAATGTACAGAATGTTATGCGAATTAGCATAAAATTATTAGTATTTTTGCTGGCTCTTCCGACTGCCTGCCAATGGCACTGGCTAAAATGAGTTTACAGCAGCTGCAGTGCTGCGCCAAATATAAAAGTCCAATTAAAAGAAAATTACCAGCCTGCAACTTGATGTAATTAATTGCAATAAAAAATCTAGCTCTCTCTTCATTAATACCCTTGAAGATTAAGTAAAAGTACCTGAAGCCTATTAAAAGCTTTAGTCCCGTACTATCTCTACTCTTGCAGCGTTTCCTTTTATTCACTTATATTCTTTATGCAGTTTTCCCCCCCAATGGACCGACCTTTCATTACGTTCGAGAGAGTGTTGTTGGTCACAAACGTTGCGCATAAAGTGCACTTTGCGAATTCGCGCATTTTTATGACAAGATTTCAGCTTTTCATTTGAAACCAAAAGGCCACGCACCCACCCACTGTAGCCGGGGAAACACTACACTCCGGCCACCTATTAAGGCTGTAACGAACAATTTTATTTACTTTCTTTTATTTGTACTTTGATTTAATGGCCATAAAAATGTGAGAGAGAAAAACCAAAAGGAGGCGAGGGAAGGCGCGTGCATAAAAATCACAAGGCACGCTGTGAATTTTAATACAACGCTGCGTATACGTAATGATTTCACTTGGTCGTCGCCATTTTGATTTTTCATTTGGCAACAACTGTTGTTGCCATAACTACCAGAAGACTGGCAGGCAGGCTGTCGAGCTGGTGACTTTAATTCTCCCTGCTGCTGCTGTTGTCCTTTTTTTGCGATTGAAACATGAAATTGCATTTATTGTGCGGCGACAATGCAAACAAATGCACACGCACTGGTGGGCTGTTCTGGGTCCTGCGTCCTGCGTCCTGGGTCCTCGAGCCTTGCCTTGTGACACCAAAAAGTAGGCAACGATTTTTGATTTATCACCGCTGCATGCCCGTGTGTGCGTGCGTATAAATATAAATACTTATGCACATAAATTGAAATGAAGTGCCGGGCACTTTTGTGACCGTTTCACAGATTTTAATCTTTATTTATCGGCATTGCGGCCTGGCATTGTCCCCAGGTCTCATCCCTGCCCTTCGCGGCTATTTGGCGAATTTATGTTAAGCAGGGCCCTGCCCTCTGCCCCCCCTTCTGGCCTTCTGATAAATGTTAATGTCTCTATAAATGCGTGTGAAACATATATCAACACATTGGCCATAACCACTTTAAATGTTAATCAAAGCGTTGACCGAAAATCTATCAATATTTATACATATTTAATGCCTGCCCAGAACCCGCGGGGAGCTGTAGAAAAAACTATAGAAAATAGACGGTAATAAATAACCAAAATCAGAGCATAAAAAACGTCGAATTTCGCTCGGATTGAAGGACAAACCCCGCGTGCTTTTTTGGCTTCCACCAAAACCAAGTCGGACATTCATTGGTTTGATTTTTGCTGCAACGGATGTGGTGACGGTCGCTATATATACTATATCCTGCGAAAATATGCACACAAAATTGTGCTTTTACAAATAAATATTGTTGCGGGGATTAGGCCTGGCCGTCACAGATAACTGGGTTTCCAGGGAATGATTTCGGGTTTTGGGAAGCATCAGACGGAAATATGCTCTGAGTTTCGGGTGGAAAACAAAAGGTTTCTAAAAAACTTTTCAAGTACCTACTAAAATATTCGGTTCGGTTATGTATTTAGCCTAATAACAAAATCGTAATAGGTTACGATTTATATTCATTGAAATCTCTTCTTGGTTTTAACGAGCAAACTCTTAAAGTTTTGCGACTTGGCGTCGCTAAGAGCAATGGCGCCAAGGAAACTCGCTAAAGTGTCTTAATTATCGCTGCAACTTTGGCTTTTCCGTCTGCTTGCCAAAAATAATATGGCCCCCATTGAACTGGGCCCGAACCCAAGCCAGCCAGCGCTTAAATGGCCAATAGCGGCAGCAGCAGGCAGGCAGGGTCGTGTGCGTTTATTTATAACAAGCGCAAAATGTGCACAATTAACGCTATATATGGCATCGGCCCAGAAGGGGATTCTTCCTCCCATTCCGCCACCATAATCATGGCCAGCAAGCATGCCATTTAAGGCCCCAACGCAGAACTTTAAACGTGACTCACATTTCAACGTCGAACTAAAGCAGAACAACTGAGGCATAATCGGATCGGGGCTCTGCGGGTCCGCGAATTAAGCTGCATACAATAAAACACAGCGCAAATTATGAGGGCCGGCAAGGCGGACCGGGAGCAGGAAAGCTGGCGGCAAACAAACAGCAATGCGATGCGGCGACAGCCAGAATAAATAGAAATCAAGAAAGCATAAAAATGCCCTGAGACAAAGCGAAAGCCAAACTTTGAATGCAAGCACGGGTACGAAAAATTAAGTAGTTGCTGGAACCTGTCCCCAAAGATTAAAGACAACCCAGAGCCCGAGGCCACAACGACGTCGCGTCGTCGTCCTCCGTTCGGGTAATTGAGGTGTGCACTGAGAATGAATTTTTAAGATCTGGATACAAGTAAGGAATTAAATAGGTGAAATGCAGCATAAAAAGAAGGTATGGGGCAAAGCTTAGTATAATATATGTTAATTAATTAAGTAGTTTTAAATACTAAATATTTCTTCAAAAGTTAAACTTTACGGTGTCACAGTTAGTCAGCATTTTGTTACTTACATTTTGTTAAATAATTTTCGTTTGTGTACGCGTGCCTCTTGTGGCAATTGGACTTGGCCACACTTGGCGGCTTGTCGATGGCTTGGATGGGTTGGCCGAACGGCTCAGATGGGTTGGGTTGGACTGGGTTGGCCGGCAGAAGAGACAACAGGCATTATGCTGTATTATTTACAATATGAGGGCCGATGGTGGTAGTGGTTCGCCTGCCACTTAGATACGTACTCGCATCCGTACCTCGTACTCGTCGAGTCGTAGCCATAAAACGCTGTTTAAACGAACGCCGGCGGAGCGTGCAATGGACGACATTTTCATTTACGATCCCAGCCAGGCTCAAATTGAATGCGAACTGGGAGACTGGCTGGGTGTCTATTATTTTATTTTCCTATTCTGCCAGCGGCCAGTGCTGCTGCCTGCTGCTGTCTTCCTACCGTCGAGTTGTTTATTTATGTGATGGACTGTGCGTGTGTGGAAGTTGCAGATAAATTTACTTAGCCGCCCGAGGTGGAGTGGGGACTGAGTGCTCCGCTCCTCCAGTTGAGCAACTCCGGAGCTTAAGGAAATGACAAGTTGCAAGTGGAAGAGTGGACTTGGACTTGGACTTGGCCAGGGAGATTGGTGGTGCTGCTCCAGCTGCTGCTTCTCCTTCTGCTGGAATAATCAGCCAGAGAACTAAAGCGGAAAGATGTCCCACCTTTGTACGCCCACACAGAGATAAAAGAATACTTTAAATGAATTTAGATTTGTGCTTGCAATATATTAGAATATGTTCAATGATATATATGGGGTAATTATTGACTGATAATCCTGCTTTAATGCACTGATTAACTGATTAAGCCGTGATTTATACCATTTAACGATTAGGTTTTTAGCCCAGACAACGATGATGTCTGGCAAACATGAATAGGATTTTAATGTACCAACTCCTCGATATACAATATAATTTATTATTATAGTGTCCAGGGTTTTGCCCCTAATTTATATAATTTTTCCACCATGTACACTTGAGGATGTGTGCACCACGTCATCGCCTGGTGAGTGGAAATCAATTTACGTTAAATGTTTGCCCATCTACCGAATCTAAACACGGCTGGCCGCATCAACCTGGCTGACAGGATGTGCGCTAAGTGAGCCAAGGAAGGAGCTGTGTGTATATGTATATATGGATGCGGAGGAGTGGAGGAGCAGTCAACCGCAGAGAGTATCCATTTGAGTGGCTTTGGGGTAGGGCAGGCCACGGTTGTGATCGCCTGGGTCCGAGGCAAACTAGGGTAAACAATTGGCCGGTGGCGCTTCTGTGTTTTCTGGCCAGCCTTCAAGGCGAAATGGTATAAACAGCAATTGCTGTGCATCGACAGCGACCATCATCAACATCATTATCATTCTTATCATTATCATTATCATCGACGAAAGCCGGGCCAACAACAATGTGGGGCAGGGGCCTATTAAACTTGAATGCGTGACGCATGCTTGCTGCTGGCCTGCTGGCTTGCCGGTTCCGCCGTTGGCCTAAACGAAGCACCCATCCGGCCATGGGCTCAACAAGTTTTTGCATTTGTCTCGGGCACGAGCGCATTATGCTAAAAAACTTTGCGAAAAACTTGGAGACTTGGGGACTTGGGGACGACAACATGATTAACAGACAAATGACATTACAAAGCCTTTCACTTGGCGACTTCTTGGAGGCAAAAGAAGCGAAGGAGAAGTGAGGTGTTTTGCAAGTCGAAGTTTTAATGCTCTAACTAACCATAAAAGAAATTGCAAACTAATAATATTTAATACTAAATGACATATATTAAATTATATGTACTTGGTAAAATGTAAACACTCTTAAAAGTTAAACGATAAAGCAACTTTTTATGCAACCTTGTCTTGCTAGTTGCTTCTAAGCTTTTATTTCAATTTAAATAAATTCAAGTTTATGTACAACTTATAATATATTTTTAAAAGCACCACAAACTGCGTCACTTTATATTAATACCCTCTGTTAGGGCCTATAAATTGCAGCCGTTGCCTGAGCAGCCTCAGCATCGCCTCGCCGCCTTTCTATTTCCCAGACAATGAGCTGGCTTTCAACGAGATCTGGAGAGGCCCTTCGCGAATATATTTATATGGGGAGTGTGGGGGGAGCGGAGGGACTCTGAGGAATACGCAAATCAGGTCTTAACCCCTTTTTCTTTCATCTGCTGTAAGTTGAACTTTCAGTGAGCTGTGCAGGCGGCTGCCAAGAGTAATGAGTGAGCGAGTATCTCATGGATTTGTCGCTGACTTTGAAGTTGCTTTTTGTTCGTCTGCTGCTAGAAGTTGAGCTTGAGCCCTGCTGATGCGTTTACTAATAGAAAATTTTGCATTTAAATGGGAGCATTCCCTGGCACTCATTTCTGGCTCTTCTGCTCCGCCATCTCCTCCTGTCTGCAGATTGTGCACTTGAGCGACTCGCCAAGCCCGTCGGCGGTTTGCACTTAGGCCAAGGCGTTACAGCGAAAGCAGCTTCGAGATATTTTCAATTCACAGCGGCTCGAGTACTTTCGGTTGCTCCTTTCCTCCTGGAAATTTGAATGCAAAAAATTCTGCACAAAGTGTGAGCCATAAATAATGAAAGCGGATTTAATGAATTCATCTCAGGGAAGTCTTAACCTTGCCACGCGACGTTTGTACGTAATTAGCCTATTTACAGTCCCCCCAGAGAGATGTTTTTTACATTTATTAAAGGGATTATATTTGCAAAATTAAAAAGGTTGTGCTCTAAGGATTATTTTGACAAGTAATAATTAACAAAATAATAAATAAATTTAGTGAATAAATATTATTGTAGGTCTATCATATCAGACTTTTCCTATCAATATATCCTTAATAACAAGAAAATTACTGTATTATTAAAAACGTAAAACAATATACTATTTGAGTGTGAACTCGCCGTACAAGTATGTTGCAGCAGTTGTGTTTGTGGCAGACACACGCTGCCACATTGCCAATCACACATATTGAACAGTTTCCAATTTTGCGATATTAAGACCCGCTTAGAGACTCTTCACGTGCTGCCAGCCAGCCGCCCCCCAAAGTACATCTTGCGCTGGTTGCTTGGATGCTCCGTGCTTCCCGAGATGGCGAACACAGATGTTTACTTAAAGCTTCGGTTCGGCAATACATTGGCCCATCTGGCTGGCTATATAAACATGTCTTGGCTGCCGCTCACCAAAGTGTTGGAGGCGATGCCTGTAAAACCAGAAACATGGGGCCAAAAGACTTGCAAAAGTTTTTGGGGGAATTGAAATCCTTTGGCAAACACAACCCACACACATATGGAGGGGGGTGGGAAAGGAAAATGAAACATTGCCAGTGCAGTGCGAGGATACAAAAACCGCACTTGGCCAGACTTTCCGTTTCCTAGGAGCTGGCAAATGGGTAAAGGAAAAAGCCCCTCACTTGCTGACTGTACTTCACATGCGTGTAAGAACTTTTCTCGAGCATTTGTAAGTTTTTAATAAGAAATTGTTAAACAACTTGTTTAGCCTTTTTTGCCACTCTGCTTGGCAGGCGAGTTGGAGCAGGAGCAGGACCAGGAGCAGCAGCAAGAGCAGAAAATTCTGCTCTAGCCGCTTGGCAGGAATTGTAGTAATTAGTCATGTTGATTGATGAATGTGAGCTGAAGCTGGAGCTGGAGCACTGGTCCTTGCCAATTTCAGTTGGCATGGCAATCGCTTCTGCACATGAAAATTGGGGAATTGAAAAATTCATTTAAGGGGCGCGCACACACAATATGTCAACGCCATTTAAACGCTTTGGCATTGCCGAAATCCCCGCCGGCTGAGTATTAGGAAAACTTAACCATTTAATGGCTGCTCAACAATAATAAAATGCTCTGCGGCAGGCAGGCATCCCGAAAGCCAATTTTCCACGAGCTCGCTGCGGGCGGTGCGACGACTATTAAACATCAGACACAAACCCCACGAGCTCCTGGCTGTGCTTGAGTGGTTCCTTGGATTTCTGCTGTTCCTCTGCGAAGGGAAGGCTTACATTGTGTACTCCTTGGGTGAGCAATAAAAATCCAAGGTGAAAGCAAGCGCCAGCTCCTGCTTCTGCTGCTCCTTGAGTTGTGCCGCAACCTCATCATGCCTGCCATGCCTGCGGTTGTAATTTAGTGTGCCTAATGAATTTAGTACCGTTACATACCGGAAGCGAGCATGTGAGTGCAAAAATGCGCACTCAACTGGAATGTCTGTGAATCTTTGTACACTTCGGTGTGTGGGTTTCAGCTACGTGCGGGTATTGGGGGCTTCCGCAGGACTCGTGAAAGTGTGTGAAAAATCTGCGCGTTGGCAAAACTTCGTTAACCTTTATTAACGACACCGAGCGTCTAATTAAACAAGACAAAATTTTAAATCGAGCGGAACACACACACCACGCTGTGTGTGTGTGTTCATAATTTCCCGGCATGTGTGCGTGTAAAATGAGCAATTATTTTTAATTGCCTGGCGGGATTAAATTGGGTGCCAGGGCAGGATTCAATTAATTGCCAGGCCCCTCGGAGAGCTAGGTTCGTAGGGGAACGGAACTGGCGACACTTCAAGCCCGATTGCGTCCTAGTCCTGGCCAGGGGGACCCGTTCCGCTCGAGGCAGGATGTCAACAAACAACACAAAGGGGGGGAGCCCAAGATTAGATTGCATAAACAAAACGCGCTCGGGATATCAATGCTGCTGCGGATTGAACGAGCCAGGTTCCAGCTCGTTGCTGGATATTTACACGGCCAGCGTGGCATAAAGGCGAAAAGTAATTTTCCTAAGTGAATATAAATGTTTAAAATCTTGCCAGGAAAAGCAGCAAAGGCAGAGCAACAACAACAATAGAAAGCTTGGCGGGCTGAATGCACAGGGAGAAATTAAATAAGCTGGATTTTAGCTGTTTAACTTTGTACTTGAGCTGTTTTTTGCTGATGGAAAAAGTATTATAACAAGCTTATTGATTTACTCAATTTAAAAGGATATTAAATCTAGGGCATTATAACTTGGTCAGCTCTTTTTTCTCCCCGTGCCACTGAGACTGGCTCTCACTTTACTTGGCTTGGCTAAGAAATTTAAAAGGCAAAACACAGCACGTTCTGTAAGAGAAGGTAGTTTCTTTGGGGGGAGGGCCCGGACTCATTGGGTGAAAAGTGCTTAAAGTTTTATGCGAAATTGAAGTCGGCTACACAAATATGTAGCTGGGAAGGATCAGGAGCAGGAGCATCACCATTAGCTGCCTGAGTACGGGGCAAAAACTTAGTTGCCTTGCATAAGCCAGGCACGAATCCTGGCCAACGAAAACAAGGTGTTGAGTTCGGAAATGAACCAGAGCCCGAGGCGGCGGCGTGTCTATCCTGCCATCTAATAGCTTAAAGGCAACTCAACTAGATATCTGCAATCTGATGTGGCCAGGCAAACATTTAGCACACACAATGCCTTCGATTTGCAATATTTCGATAGCAAAACACTTTTCAGAACAAATAAACTGTCTAATCATTGTGCTGAAATTCAATTTTAAATTCTCTTTGTCTAAACCTCAAGAATATATATTTAAAGTGCGTCCAGCAGATGCAGATTTTATGGTTGAATGGGCATTTGCAAAACATTTTGCTGACCGAGCGGAGGAGAAGGAGGAAAATCAATAACAACATTTTCCCAGCCCGAGGCGAAAGTTGGCGAAATTTCATCATTGTGTCCGGCAGTCGTCGTCCTAATTAATGAGGAAAAGTCACCAATTTGAAAATCAAATTACGGCGCGCATAATTAAATTGCCTTATCAAAATTTCATTCAAAGGCGTCCGTCTGTCTTTTTATTTTACGCAAGTCCTTCGGGGGGGGGGGGGACGACAAATGCAATCGGGCCTAAAGTTGCCTTTTTGTAGAGAGAAGACTTGGAGCGACAGCTAGGAGGCCGAAACTTTTAATTGAATTCCCTTCAAATTGTTCGGTAATGGGCACAATTAAATTGTCACCATCAGGATTGAGAGGCGGGGACGGGACGACGACTTCAATGGGGAACGGAGAACGGAGATTGAGAGCAAGGACTTGACGAGAGAGGCTTCAACGAAAATCTCGTATTATGCAGCACTCGAGCGCATGACAAATTCATTAAATGCACAAAGACCGGAAAGTGCCCCGATGTCCACTTGCCACACGGAGCAACAGGAAGGGTAAAAGGACCAAGGAGCACGAACACCAGCTCGAGCACAAGCAAGAGCGTTTTACAAAATTTTATACACTCCCTGACCGTAATTACACCACACAGACGGATGGACGGGCGGACGGACTCTGGCGGGGATTGCAGAGGAACAGAAGCTGGGCGTGGTTTCGAGGTGAGCCAACCATGAAATGCAACATGGCCCGGGAAGCCGGCGAAAGGATGTGTGTGTGTGTGTCCGCTGTTCGTGCCATATTTGTACCCGAGTAGGTGTCGCTTTGTGTGCGCGAGCGTGTCCTTGCCCAGGAGTCGGGATTTTCCGCCCCACAGCGTCCACACATTTAAATTGAATTCATTTTTCGGCGATGTATGCCTGCCTGTGTGTGTGTGTATGTGTACCTGCTGCTAATGAAATATTTTTGCCAGGCTGTCAAAATTTTTGACTGCCGCTTAATTAACTGTCCCTGATTAAGCCGCATTCAAAAGACTTTAACTCACGCACAGCACACTGTGCGAGAGAGCCGTAATGAGCACATTTTCCACGCTTATTCCATTAAGGAATGGCAAATGTTTGTATTCAATTTTATTTCACTTTCCATATAATTACTCCAAAGTTGCCACTCCGCCCACAAAAGTCGCTGCCTTTTCATTTATATTTGGAAAATTTGTGTGTCTTTGGCTTGTCATTATGATAATGACAAATGGCTACCGTCAACTATTGCTCAAGCTAAACTTTTATTAATTACAGGAAGTAACGCGTTAAAGAAAGAATTAGAAAAAAAATAGAATCCTTTCTTAAATAAATATTTGTGAAGACTGAACTGTGTTTTTGTCGAAAAGGTTTCTGTGGAAATGTTACTACTAATTCCTCAAGCAAAGCACAGCTAAGAAGAGACTCTCCTTTCGATATTGCTTGTACATTGCAGGCAATGATCGGCTCAAAAACCAAACTTACGAATATTTTTGTATAAGTCTATAATGTCTGTTTCTTATTTATTTAATTTCCTAATTAAATTTAAATTCTCTTACCTACTTTCAGTCCTACAAAATAAAAGGAGTCACAAGCACAAAACACAGTTCATCCATTATGCGGCGACCAAAAGCAGCTACCGAGCTGTCGCTGCTCCTGCTGGTGGTGCTCCTCCAACTGGTCCATTGGCCAGCCGCGGAGGCGTCCTTCGGCCGTGACGAGTGCAATGAGCTGAGCGTGAGCACCGCCTGCCAGTGTGCACCCATCATGTCGGAGTACGAGATCCACTGCCCGGCCAACGAGGAGAACCCCAAGTTCCGGCTGAACATCCAACCCAGCCGGAACATTGTCTCGATCGTGTGCAACCTCACAGACACCTCGGACTACCAGCAGCTGCCGAACGTGAGGATCGGCGAGATTGATATGGTCACCATGCAGAGATGCCTGCTGCCGGGACACACGCCGATTGCCGGTATCCTGGACTTTCTGGGCATACCCACGCCCAAGATGCTGATCTTCGAGAGCGACAACCTGGGCATGAACATCACGCGGCAGCACCTGGAACGCCTGCACAACCTCAAGCGTCTGCGGTTCACCTCGCGCCGTCCCACGCATATACCAGGCAACCTGCTCAGCGATCTGCGGAACCTCAGTGCCCTGGAGCTGATGGCCAACATTGCCGAGATGCCGGCGCACCTGTTCGACAACCTGGAGAACCTGGAGTCCATTGAGTTTGCCAGCAACCGACTTAAGCGACTGCCGCCTGGGATCTTTAGCAAAATGCCCAAGCTGAAGCACCTGAATCTGTGGAACAACCAGCTGCACAACCTGACCAAGCACGACTTTGAGGGCGCCACCTCGGTGCTGGACATTGATATCCATGCCAATGGGATCGAGCAGCTGCCCCACGATGTGTTCTCCCTGCTCACCAATCTGACGGAGATCAACCTGAGCGCCAATCACTTCCGCTCCCTGCCAGAGGGCCTCTTCGAGCACAACCCTCACCTGCAGCAGGTGCGAATCCTCAACAACCGGGTGCCACTCACCACGCTGCCATCACGCCTGTTTGCCAACCATCAGGAGCTGAAGGTCATTCTGCTGCGTTCCGAGCTGGAGACCCTGCCAGGCGACCTCTTCGAGCACTCGACGGAGATTACGAACATCTCGCTGAAGGAGAACCTGCTGACCACGCTGCCCGCCAGGCTGCTGGAGCATCAGGTGAACCTCCTGAGTCTGGACCTGAGCAGCAACCGGCTGACCCATCTGCCGGACAAACTCTTTGAGCACACCACCAAGCTGACGGATTTGAATCTGGAGGATAATCTGTTGACAGGGATTAGCAGGTAAATATCATTACTTTAAATGTTTGTTCCATGGAATATGTTTTCCTAACAAAGCAACTAACTCTTTTCTATATATTTTTTCCTTCCATAAAAACAGTGACATCTTCAGCAGACTGGGCCACCTGGAGACCCTGACTATGAGCTGGAATCGTCTGCGCACCATCGATTCCAATGCGTTTGTAGGCGCCACTGAACTGCGACACCTGCACCTGGAGCACAACGACATCAATCTGCAGCAGCCGCTCTTGGAGGCAATCCTCGAGGTCACTGGGAACTCCCCCTTCAGCCCCCTGACCGAACTGGAAACCCTCAATCTGCGCAACAACTCGGTGCTGTTCATCTACTCCGACTGGAAGTTCCTACTGACGCAGCTGCGAGTGCTGGACCTGAGCTACAACAACATCAGCTCGCTCTCGTACGAGGATCTGCAGTTTCTGTCCAAGAACAGGCTGCATGTGAACTTCACGCACAATCAGATCACAAGGATTCAAATGCCAACGAACTTGGAGGTGAGCGAGGACATGGGCTCGAAGGTGGTGCACGTGGATCTCAACGATAATCCTTTGGTCTGCGATTGCGTGCTGCTGCGATTTGTCCAGCTGGTGAGGGGCGAACACGTGCCCGCGTACACCAGGCAGTTCAAGTTACGCACCGACCGATTGACCTGCAGCCAGCCCAGTGCCCTGCAGGCCTTGCCCGTCCGCGAGGTGCTGCCCGAGAAGCTCATCTGTCCGCTGGACATCTCCGACGATCCGAGGGAGCGAAAGTGTCCGCTCGGCTGTAGCTGCTGGGTGCGAACCTTCGACAAGGCCTTGCTGGTGAAGTGCAACAGCGGGAATCTGACCGAGGTGCCCAGACTGCCGAAATTGCACGACAACCTGGACGTAATGGAGCTGTATCTGGAGAACAACACACTCGTCAGCCTGCCTGCCTTCGACACTCGTGGCTACGACCAGGTGACTAGTCTCCATCTGGCTGGCAATAATCTCACCAGCATTGAGGTGGATCAATTGCCGCTGCACCTTAACCACCTGGACGTGAGCCGGAACCAGCTTCAGGCTCTGAACGCCACCGTGCTGGGCTTCCTCAATCGCACCATGCCGTACCGCTCGCTGAGGCTGGCCGGGAACCCGTGGAATTGCGACTGCAATGCCAAGCCCCTGCTCCTGTTCACCCAGGACAACTTCGAGCGGATTGAGGATCGCAACGAGATGATGTGCATGAACGCCGAGTCGCCCACACGGATGGTAGAGCTGTCCACCAACGACATCTGTCCGGACGATCGTAGCGCCTTCATTGCCCTGGCCGTGGTGATCGCCCTGACTGGCCTCCTGGCCGGATTCACGGCTGCCCTGTACTACAAGTACCAGATGGAGATCAAGATCTGGCTGTACGCCCACAACATGTTCCTGTGGCTGGTCACCGAGGAGGAGCTGGACAAGGACAAGAAGTTCGATGCCTTCATCTCGTACTCGCACAAGGACCAGAGCTTCATCGAGGACTACCTGGTGCCGCAGCTGGAGCACGGTCCCCAGAAGTTCCAGCTGTGTGTGCACGAACGCGACTGGCTGGTGGGCGGACACATACCCGAGAACATCATGCGGTCCGTGGCGGACTCGCGGCGCACCATCATCGTGCTGAGCCAGAACTTCATCAAGTCGGAGTGGGCACGCATGGAGTTCCGGGCAGCGCACAGATCGGCGCTGAACGAGGGTCGGGCCCGCATCATCGTCATCATTTACTCGGACATTGGGGACGTGGAGAAGCTGGACGAGGAGCTGAAGGCCTACCTGAAGATGAACACCTACCTGAAGTGGGGCGATCCCTGGTTCTGGGATAAGCTGCGCTTCGCCCTGCCCCACCGCAAGTCCCTCGGAAATATGGGCAACGGAGCACTGATCAAGTCGCCCCTGAAGGGCTCCACCGATGACAAGCTGGAGCTGATCAAACCGTCGCCAGTGACGCCACCGCTGACCACGCCGCCGGCAGAGGCCACTAAGAATCCGTTGGTGGCGCAGCTTAACGGCGGCACCACGCACCCGGCCATGATGATTGCCAATGGCAAGAACGGACTGACGAATCTCTACACGCCCAATGGCAAGGCGCACCATGCCAACGGCCACATCAACGGCGCCTTCATCATCAACACGAATGCGAAGCAGAGCGACGTATAGGACTGGGAGAAGGCGGAGCTGTTCCAGTTCGATCCCGACGATGAGCTATTGTTCCGTTAGAGAACCGAAGAAGCCGCAAGCCCCACTGCCACGGACGGAGGCGGAGAAGCACCCAGCTGAATGTATAAAGTCTAGAGAATATTATCGATTTTCCCCCCGCCCCAAGCTCCTAGCCTGCGCTTCAGGAAAAGTTTGAAGAAGTTTCCAATTTCAATATTTCATGTGGCCTTTGTTAAAGAGAGAATTAAAAAGAAATAATAATTTGTGGAAGAAGTGCAAGTAGGAGGAGGCATCACTCTGTTAAGTGTTATTTTTAAGCCTAGCCTAGACCCTCTCGTAAGACAGAAAATCTCATTTAATTAGTAATTATTTGTACATTAGGATTACCTTAAGCTGCCGCCGCTAAACAAACTGAGAATAGCTCAAGGCTTACCTTACCCATGACCACTTTTATTTAAATATTTTACCTTTGAACGGAGGGGAATCTCAGCCGAAAGGGAGAGTCCAGTCCAACATTAGAACAAATCGAGCTTTATTTCGAACTAAACCTACTTATTATTTGTTAGAACGCAACCAACAACCTACAACCTACAACTACTGCAAGTAAGAACCGCATGCAATACACATACGACGTATCCAAATAGTAGTATAGAATCTCTAATTGTGAACAAAATAACGACAACAAATGCTACCGAAATGAGAAATACAAATTGCCTTCTTTGTATGTATGTATGTATGCTAGATATTTAGGTCCTAAGTAACTACTATTCACCCAAACACCCAACACCCACACACCTCTCTGTACATACGCTGAATGAGAATTTCTGTACTTTCAAAAAAAAAAAAAAAAAAACCAAACCGTAACGCACCAGATTTCCTATCACGAATATCAACTGTAATCTCACGCCCATTTAAACGACGCTATATAAATAAGTACATACCAACCCCGAGAAATTATCCAATTCGAACGGAAAACCATTATCAATCACGTCATCTACCAAACCACTAGGATAGCCTCTTCATTCATATGAAATACAAAAAACAGAAGCAGAATATCGTCTACGATACGTAAATGTAATTAAGCTAAAGTATGTGTATATCGTCTAAGCTATAGATTGTCTCTGATATGTAATGCCTAAGGTACCTACAAATTTACGCAGACACACTCATCTACTCTGTAACGCATATGAGTAAATTAATTCGAATTGTATATGAAAAACACATACATACAATGCAAAATAAAATATATTTTAAAAATTATGCAGCGTTGGTTTTTATTGAATCATTAAACATACGCCTTTTATTATATTTATTTGTTTTATTAGTTTTATATATTTATATGTATACATTCAGAATTGTACATTTAAGAGGACTCGACTTAATTAACAAAAACAAACAAGAGGAAATCAAAAATGTAAGTACAGATCGCATTACAATAGAATACAAAGTGTTATAAACAAGGAATAACGTAAAAATACACTCAAGCTTCACCTGAAGTGACAAAAAAAAAATAAATAAATCACATAGTTAATGGAACAAAACAAGCTGCCTCTCTATATAGTATAAGTATAGTATATCCTATAGCTGTCAGCGAAAAAACTCTTCAAGCAATTGTCCTTGGCAATTCTCTTGTGAGTGCGCATTGCACTTTAGGTATGGGGTTCGGGTTAGGCCTGGGATTATCCTTATCATACGAAGGGTATATAAAATATATAGTGTGTTTTTGTATATATATGTATATATAGGTCCGTTAATTGGGTTGTGTATGTCGTCGTTGTAGCCTATGCGTATTGTACAATTCTATATCAACATCCTTAAGCAGTTCTCCTACCCTTATTCCTACTTCGCTTCTACGTTTTTTAATTCTTTTTTAACTCACAATCAGTTCCATTTTTCAGTTATGTCTTTGGTGTTCAGAGTTCCTCACTTTGGGATCTTGCGTGTCTTTATCTAGCTACCTCCGTTCCGAATCCTTTCCACCACCTTGTTTTATCCCCTACTAATGGCCAAGACGTGTCCTTCTCCGACCACTTGGGTTTAGGTTGGCCCACCTAAAGCAGCATGTCATCGTCGCTCTCGGTGAACTCCCCATTGGGCTCCAGCAGCAGGTTGGCCTCCTCGTTGGACTGCACCTAACGGATGGAAGGAAATTGGGGCAGGAGGACATAGAGTCGTTAGTTCCTGGCTCCTGGCTCCAACTCCGCCTGGCTGGCTACACTGGGTGGCAAGCTTACCCGCGAGTATCGGACCGCCGAGTTGCTGCGCCGGAAGAAGCGACGCACGCGCTGCCTTCGCGCCGGCGAAAAGGCGAATAGTCCCAGGCACGTCACACAGAAGGTCACCGACAAAATGGCCGCCAGGATGGCTGCGAACAAGAGCGAAAAACGGGACGGATGAGTGATGGATGGCAGTGCAGTCAGAGCGGGCCAGCTGCACTTACTGCCCACAGAGGCCGTCGGCCCGATGGGAGTAGCCGCCGGATCGGGGCCAGCTGTTGTCGTTGTAGTTGTCGACGTGCCTGCCTTAGTTGGCTTACCCGCTGGCGAAGCCGTCGTCGTTGTCGTTGTTGTAGTTGTAGTGCTAGAGCTGCTGGAGCTACTGGAGCCACTGGAGCCACCGCCCTGGGCATCCTGCTGGGGCACACCGAGGGAAAGGAACTGGCAGATGCTCGGCGTTCGCTGCACATAAAGCAAATTGCATTGCTGGTCCTGCAAGGAAACGGATTCTTGTAATTAGAAACTTTCTTCATTAAGTGCAAGGAAAATAAATAAATAAATTGATATGGGGGACCGAGGGCGGACATAAATTGCGAGTAAAATACGACGCCCTAACACTTCCACCCCTTCCCCTCCTTGTCCTTGTCCAGTGGCCTGCACAAATTTGTGGCGCAACAACTGCTCGCAGCTTGTTTCCGGCATCCTGGGTCGACTGGAAAAACCCTTGCTGTGTTCTGTATTCTGCGTCCCGTGTTCGCTGGCAACACTTTCACCCAAAGACCATTTCCGGCGCGACCAGCGACTGCAAAATGAAACAGCAAATGTGCGCATAATTTAAAAACTTTTGCGGCGCAACTGCAACTGGCAACTGGAGCCGGCAACAACTGCAAGTGGCGAGGCAAAAACGCTCGCCAGCCCAAAGCAGCCTGAAACTTTCCCGTCACGGCGAGGCGCCGCACCAGACACGAACATGTCCGCGAGGGGAACAGGGTTGGGCTTTGGGGTTGCCAGGACGCGGTAGAGGGAGCAGCTGAAGCTGTAGCTGGGGTGGAGGTGGAGGGGGCAATGGCGGGAGCAACGCATTAAAAAGTTTGCAGCCATTTAAAATCCCATTTCATTGAATCGCTAATTTTCCAACAGCGCCTCTGCCAGTAGCAGGACGAGTACCAGAAGCCAGTGTACACAGCTCCTTTTTGTTGCTACCCAAAAGTTGTCCTTCGTTGTGTATATATAGTATTCTATAATTGCACACATATACACTGGGCGAAAAATATTCCTAGGAAGGTTGAGACGCCATCAAGGGTGTTTTAAATATTTGGTTGATGAAAATATTAAAAAATGTTCTCTCCTTAAGAGGCGTGCTTTTCGTGAAGATATTTTTAATCAACGTCCCTCTTGATTTCGCTCTTTCTTATCTACCGAACTTACACTCTTTGTCTGCAATGTACAAGCAAGAGCGAACGAGAGAATTTCCTTTTAATTTCACCCAAAGAGAGTATCATATTTTTTCTCTCCGAACTGAGTTTAACGGACAGAGGAAATAAAAACAACCCGAATGCGTGTTAACTTAAAAAAGAGTTGATCTCAAATCTATATAAACAAGTTCTCTAATTGTTTGCAAAGTGTAGCGAAAAGTGCAATTTTCCGGTCTGCAGTTCAAGGATTAAAACGTGTTGGAATTCCTTGAACGATAAGCTCTTTGGCACCCTTTTTTCCGCTTTTCCTCCCAGCTGACCACAACATCTTGTTGGGCTTAACCTGTTGAGTTACTCAGATATATTAGCCGGCTGCTCGGACAGGGAAATGCAAATATTAAAGATCCCAGGAAGAGTGTGTCGAGCAATTAACATCATTGCATGATGCAGACACATTCCCAGAGCAAGCCAGCTGTACAGCGGTTAGGGCCAGGGACTGGGTACGATGTGAATCGAAATGTGGCATGGTGATAGGGTGACAGAGGCCACAGCCCGCATCTGTGACATGCGAACCCCGCTGGCAATGGCACTGGCGATGGCGATGGCGGCATTTGGAAGCGTTTGTCGGAGGTGGCAAACAGCTTGCAGCTGGTTTAAATTTGGGTCAATTGCCTGGTGCCACAAATGCAAAATCGAAGCCAAATACAGGCGAGTCCTGGCTGACTACCTGACTGCGTCCTGTCTGGCCGGGCAAAACCTAAAACTATCGACCTAGAAAGCGGGCGCTGCAAATGTTTTCAATCAGCGCCCGCTTCCTATGGCGTAATTTTTGGGTAATGACTACAATGCGCCCCGATGGAGTCCTTTTTGGGGGAGGAGTCGACCTCAAGCACTAATTGCAAAACGTTTTTGGGGGCGGCGGCTAATGCAATCGGACCTGCGCCACTAATTACGATGCATTGTGCTCGTGAAAATGGGGAAATATTTCAGCAACCTGCGGTTAATTGTCGTGCAAGCAAAGCAAACAATTATTAATTAGCTTAAAGAGAACACAGCCGGCATCATGGCCCTGCCCGGCGTGCCCTGCATGCTAATGATGCTGGGCTGGGCTCTTGGAAAAGCCACAACAAAGTCGGATCCCTGGTCATTAGTCAAAGTGCTGCAGGCGAATGCAACTTAATTATATTATTACTCCCACAAACACACACAGCAGGCTCAGCAGCAGAGCGCCCGATAAAGGACCTGCTTTTAAATTAATTTTCACCTGCTGACTTCTGCCTTACCCGGCCACAGGCCAAGGGTCACCTGCTCAATACACGAGGAGGTCACAACGAACAAAGCCCGCATATATCTCGCCAGCTGATCCTGCGTGCCCGGGTGACAACAAAGCCGCATGCGACACGAATGAACTCCGGGAAACAAAAGCTCCAACCAGCAGCTGAACAGGTGAACGGGTGAACGCAGGTGAGGGCCTTAGACAAGGAGCAGGCAAGAAATGCAAAGCGAACCGCAAAAACAGAAATATGAAGAGACAAAAGACAAAGACACTGAAAAAGGGCTGAAAGCCAGGAAGATGCACAGGCAAAGCCGATTGCCAGGTGGTAAGCATAACAAAGGACACCTGCCCCACATTCCGGGCTAACCGGGCCACCCGCCTAAGTTGCCGCCCCCAAAAACCACCGCTTCTTGCAAGGTGGCAGCTCTGCTGCGCCAGTTAGTCCGTGTCCCTGTCCAAGTCCCAGTGTCCCTCTCCGTGTCCCTGGTTGCCCTTTTCCGCAAACATATTTCATACATTCTTACTTTGAAGCCGAGTAGTCCCAGTGCCTTGTGGCGGGGCTTTTGGAACGGACCCGGCGACTGCCAAGACTTTTTGTTCGCTTACAAAAATTAAAAGGGGAAAACAAAACAAAAAAAAGGAGTTTGACTTTGTCACACCGAAAGATAGATATCCTTGAAATAAATGTAGGAATTAATATGGTATTTTTGAAAGGAATATAGCCATGAAAACTGAAACTTCTAAGTAGAGGGGTCTTGCAGCTATGTAAATGGATAAGATATAGATAGGAAATGTCCTATATGTTATAGCGACAATAATAATACAATTAATTCAAGTGTTATTATTATTATTAATTGTATTAATTTATTTATATAACTCTAGCAGTTTCTATAAAACAAAAAGCTAACTAAAGCGAAAGAGCATTGGCTGCTGTGGTCTACAGCTCGATTATTATTAATTTTAATTCTTTTTGATATTGCAAATTTGTATATCAAACATCTACATATTTTCTATATGATGTTGTTTTCAGCATCAAATTATTCGAAATATTTAATATTTGCTTAAACAATTGTTAGATATTTTAGACACCTAGCGATTTATTGCTCATATTGAACATTTAAATTATCTTCGCTTTAAAAGACCCTCTCTAAACCTATTCTAACTGGGCCAGATTAAGTAACAAGAATGGCCGTAAAAATAATGCCAATCAATACCACTTAAGTGGATTGAAAGTGTCACCTTCGCAGCTACAACGCTGTAAGCCCCCTTCTGCAAGGGTATTTAAACAAGAAAAACCTCGCAAAATATCCCTACAGTTGCCGCGTTTCTTTGATGCGCATTTGGCTGGGCGCTGAAAGGCGTGCTACACTCTTTGTAATCCTCCGAGGAGCCAAGAAGAAGCAGCGCCAGATGCCATGGCTGCTGGATTCAGGTAAGAGATTCCTTGCTTACAAATTTATATTTATATATATATATAGGTATATATAGTATCCTTGGTACTTACGCTGGAGATGAGGCTACTGCTCTCCGTCTGGTTGCTGCATATCAGGCGGATCTGGACGTTCATGGAGCCTGCAAGGGATAACGTAAACGTAATAGGGCATTAGTTTCGAGAGCACTTTAATTAGTTCAAATGAACCCACATTCAAAACAATCTTAACCCTAATAAAAGTGTACAAAAAGCAGTAGCAACAGCACCAGACTCCGGCTGGCTTTTCACTTTTATGGGCCAGACACAGGCTGGCTTCCCACACACACAGCAGCAGCAGTAGTACAGTATCCTTATCAAAATTTCAAATGATACAGCACGAGGGGTTTGGAGCAAAGTGGATTGGGCCTGGACACCGCAAAGTTATCGCATAAAAGCCAAAAATAATTATCACCCCAGACGACAGCACAGCTCCCAGCTGCTCCTGCTCCCATTCCCCTCTCCCGGGTTCTCCTGGCCTCCTGCAGGGTCAGGCGATACTCTTGTCGGTCAAATGCTCGGCATGAAATGCGTACATTTTCGGCTTGGTGTGGGGGAATCAAAGCCTCCAGCTTCAGTCGCAAAGCCACACAAAATCTACAACTCGTTGGGATTTTTGGGTAATTTCCCTCTAACGTCTCCCGCTCCTGCTTCTGGCTCTGCTTTTATTCCTGCTTCTATTGCTGCCCCCGCTCTGACCACCCACACACATTTCTGGTATCTGCTAACGCCTGTCACTGGGCATATTAAAATTGTCTGATCGCTTGCAGATTGCGCTCTGTCGTTGGCCCAAACCAAAACAATGGCAACACAGTTTGTGAGCCACAGAGTTTTAAAATAATTCCATTTTATGGCCAAGTCTGAGAGACAATGGAGGATGTGTCACACACACACCTCCCAGTCTGTCCCGGCTGTCTGCTCTGCATGCATTAAATATTCATGCAGTAGTATCACATCCACAAAAAAAAATAGATAAAAATAAAAATAAGAAAATCAGGAAAAACAGGAAAAACTCTAGAGAAAAAGAGAGATTTTCCCAAGTGCAGCAAGATTATTTTACCGCATTATCTCGTAGACAGTTTTTTTCTCGTCCGCTAGATATACTTCTTATACCCTTGCAGGGTATTATAATTTTAGTCAGAAGTTTGCAACGCAGTGAAGGAGACATTTCCGACCCTAGAAATCATATATATTCAGCATCAACAGCCGAGTCGATCTAGCTGTGTCCGTCTGTCCGTCAGTCTAATCTAACAATCTCTATCAACTTAAAGGGTTTTTTGATCATAACTTTGCTTAAACTCAACCGATTTCAGTGTGGTTTGGTTTTTTCTTTTTTGTTTTTAATGGAGAACTTTTCTGCATTTAAAACTCGATTTCTAATTTTTGGCCAATTTTTTACAATTTTTATGATGAATAAAATGGGTACATCTTTGGCTCCAAAATCGGGAACTCCTTCAGTGGTATTTTGATCGTAATTTGACTAAAACTCAACGGATTTCAGTGTTCTTTGGTTTTTTCTTCTTAGTTTTTAAGGGAGAACTTTTCTGCATTTTAAACTCAATTTCTAATTTTTGTCCAATTTTTTACAATTTTTATGATGAAAAAAATGGGTACATCTTTGGCTCCAAAATCAGGAACTCCTTCAGTGGTATTTTGATCGTAATTTGGTTTAAACTCAACCGATTTCAGCCTGGTTTGGTGTTTTCTTCTTAGTTTTTAATGGAGAACTTTTCTGCATTTAAAACTCGATTTCTAATTCTTCAACATATTTTCATATAATTTAAGATGTGACCAATTTCGGTTATAATTTTATGAAGATTGGACTACTAAATCATTATAGCTGTCAATGATCCAATTGTAAGCTGCAAGGGAATATGAACTTCGGCGTGCCGAAGTTACCTTCCTTTCTGGTTTTTGTATAATTTCAAGCACTTTGCTTGCTTTTTATTTGCACCGCAGACGGACAAAAAGAATCTTAGTTAAAAAGCAAACTACTAAAAAAAAGGCAGCCAAAGAGAGACACCACGACAAGTGCCCGAAAATGTCTCAGTTGCAAGAATGGCGTCGCGTATAATAAAAAAAAGTCAAGAAAAACACTTGCACGAATTGAAGATACCCAGTAGATAATACTGCAGTTTTTTTGAGGTAAGTAGCTTTTCTTTCCTATAGCTTAAAATAGCTCTCGATAGCTTGTACATTGCATCAATCCCTACAGAATCCTTAAAAATTATAAAATATAAAATACACAAGATTTCCCGACTACATCATACCCCAACGAATCGCTGGCATTAAAACCTTGAGTACCAGCGATAAAAGTGGCGTGATAAAATGCCACGAGTATTGCAGGGAGGATGGTGCAGGACGCCCAGTGTCACCACGCAAAGAAAGTGCATTGGGCTGTACGCCAAATCTAATGCGATTCTCCCGTTTTTCCACAAAACACCCAAAAGCGCACCAAAAACCAAAAGGAGGGCGGGGAAAAACTAACGAAAAGCCAGATAGAGAAAGGCAAACAAAATGGCGACAAGGCGCGCATGTTGCGCCAGCGGAAAGGGAACCGGAAGCGGAACCAGAAACGGAAACGGAAGCGACAAGCGACAACGCGGGCTCCTTATCCAGTTCCCTTCGCAGCCGGAATATGTAAATCGAATCAGTTGCTCCTGCAAGTGCAGCTGCACTTTCACCTCACCTTCCTTGCCGCAATTAGGCGACTCGTGTGTGAAGAATATGTTGACCAGCGCCTGGGAGTAGTCCGTCATAGCCTTGCGGCGAGCTCCGCAAATATTTACCGACACCTTTGTGGCATTGTAGTCGATCTGAAAGCAGGAAAAAGCCCAGTTATCAGACCAACCTTCCTCGTATAGACATTATTGCCACTCACCTGAATCTTGCCGTCGTTGGTGAAGGGCGCACTCTTAAAGTTGAAGCGCTGGCCCAGTTCGTCGTGCACCAGTTCGCAGGTGTCCGCACTGAAGGTGCACTCGTGCGGCGGGCAAAAGATATTCGTCTCCCACTCGAATCTGTAGGAGCAGTCCTCGATCGAACGCAGTACCGGTTGTCCCTAAATGGAGAAGGGGAAGGAAAGGCAAGGATGAGCATCCATTAGGAGCGTGCAAGCAATTTGCAGGTGAGCGGCGAGGTCGTCCTTTGAAATAAAGACTGTGACCCTGTCAAAGCTGTCGGCACAAATGGCCTATCAGAATCCGATTGCTTCTTGAATGTGTGGGTTTTTTATACACTCGAAAAATGTTTTTATAAAAAATAAATAGGAGTTGTTTCCCCTTACTCACACATATCAATTAATATTTTGCAGATAGTACCGAACCGTAGAAATAAAATCAAAACTGCAACATATAAGTGTGAATTAATCTTTAAAAAATAAGGAAAAGCGTGCAAAGTTTTTATAATTTTAAAACCAAACTACACATGCGTTTAATTTAAAACAATTAATCACCAATGAATTCAAAACTTAATAAGCATATATCAATAAATATATTAAATGTCTCTTCAATATTAATCTGCGAAACATGCAATTGTATGTATTCGTGTTAATGGTCAGTGCGTATTTTCAGTATTAACTATTATTTGAATCTTCTTTCAGTGTACTTACCCTACCCGCACTCATATTGCAGTTAAAGAGCAAGTGCGTGGACAACTGCGTGCTGTTGTCCGTCGGACAGGGA
>VNJV01012444.1:0-13821 GCA_008042635.1 Drosophila nikananu
GTATAATGATTAAATATTCTTCAAAAATATTAAATGATGTAAAATTAATTGATTACTTTAAACAAAAAGTGCATAAATGATGGAAAAGTGATCAAAAATAAATAAATTTGAATTATTAAAAAAAAAATTTTTTTATTCTTTAAAATATATGTTTATTTTGTTTTTAAAACATTAAATATGCACCATATTAGCATTTTCAGAGAAAAAAAAGCAAAAGTATATTTCGAATTTGGAAAACAATTGAAAAAACTGCCGCAAAAAACATTAATTTTCGAGTATAAAATCTACTACTTATCACACCATATAGTATGACCACTTAATCGAAAGGTACTAAAATTACCTTTCATATAAAAAAAAAATTATGAAAATATCTCAATTGTTTCAAGAGTTATGATTTTTGCAACCGCAGCAGAAATCGGCCCCCGGCGTCCGACGGCAACAACCGTCGCCCCCAGAAAGAACGACCCGGTCCACCCAAATTGACCCCTCGCCCAAACCCTCCCTATATATAGCTGTTTGACCGAATTTCATAAGTCTGTGGCCTGTGACAAATTTGCTCTATCAGTGTGACCAACTACTTTTCGGTTTAGAATGACTTTGTTCTCGATTGTTGGCATGAGCGCGCATTCAATTCAAATACTTTCCGTATTTTTCTAATGTCTCAATGCAATAACCTGCTCCCGTGCTCCCATAAGGCAAAAAGTTGTTTTTATAAATAAAACAAAGAAAAAGCCTTCTAAAATTGTTGCCAAAAAGTTTCTACACAGCCCGTGCTGAATAATACGAAATATACTCGGCCATTTTTCACTATACATATTTTTAATAGCATTTACTTATTATTTAAACAAGAAAGGAAGCTACTTACAATTCCATCATTATGAACTCACAAAATGTAATCATATGAAGATTAAAACTAACAGGAATTATATAAAAAATGTATACATACATCCAAACAAACAACGGCTTTAACGTTTACCTATTAAAGTAAATGTAAAGTTTTATGGTAAAATTAAAACAAAAAACCGGTTTTAAGCCTGAGTAGCTATGTCCGCTCCCCCCTGTAGCTTTAGGTTCTTAACTTTAAGCAAAAAGAATTTAAAATAAATAAATCGATACTCTAGAATAATACAAATTGTCCATATCTCAACTTTATGTTAAAAATTTAATACGTTATAATTTTTTTCTTCAAAATTTTCCGATCGTTCCTATGGCTGCTATATGATAAAGTTTTCCGATCCATCACGTTCCGACTTATATAGTAGTGAGAGCATATAGACAACTATCTGCTAAGTTCCATTCAGATAGCTTCAGAACTGAGGGACTAGTTTGCTTAGAAACGGAAGAACGGACGGACATCCCCTCGGAGCATACGCGTTTTCCGGTTTTCGTTAACCTATTTGGTCACACTGGTCCCCAAGCGAAATACAGAAGGATTTCGCTCAGAGCTCTTCGAAAGCCAAATTCTTTTATGTCAGTACCTAGCATTAATATCCGTTTTAAATAAAAAATTACATTTTAAGTTATTTTTATAATATTTTTTTAACTGTATAGTATTTTTTGGTATTTATAATTATACCGAATTATTTTGTGTATCGTTATCGGTGTTGTCGCCCAGCTGAGTACTAGACACTTAAGCGTCGGTAAAAAAATACGTAGGTAACATTTCGGCGACATATTTTTCCTGCACAAATTTGTTGTCTTGTGTACTGTGAACTCCATTAAAATGAGTACTCTTCGCAAAAGAAAACAGTGGTTTACAAATGCTGAAAAAATGCAACTAATTGAATCTATTAAGAAGCGGTCACTACTGTGGGATATTACCGAGTTATACCATAGGGATTATGATAAGGTGCAAGCTGCTTGGAATGCTGTGTCTGAGGAAGTAAAAAGACCTGGTAATTCAGAACTACATATGTACATATATTATCCGATTTTAATAATTAAAATTAATTATTTTAGCCCTTCACTGCAAGGAGGCGTGGGGTTCTTTGAAAGAGAGCTACCGATATCATTATAAGCGGGACTGCGGCAACCTTCAGCAGCTCGACGGAGAGGATTTCGACCCACTGCTGGCCACCAAAATTATCGATTGGCGGTTCGCTGAAGCCATGTCCTTTATGCCTCAACCCTCAATCAAGAGACGGTAAGACCTAAGATAAAGTTTTTCCCTACGCAATAAGATAAATTATTTTAATCTCTTAAAAAATAGTAGAGCTGTCAGCCCAATTGTTCTCAATGAAGCCGATAGCGAAGATGGTGAAGATTTTGAGGAGGCTGACTGGATGAAAGGATCTGTAGAGATTCCGGTCGATGAGATGTTAACAATGGGGAGCGATGAATCTATCAAGCCGGATGCAAAGGCTAAGCGCAAACCGAGAAAAAGTGCAGGGTCGACATCTAAGCCGTCAGTTGTCGACATGTTAAGCAATTTTCTCCAGGAAACTAAGCAGTACCTGGAGCAGCCTGTCTCAAAGAATGCCACCGTGCTGGCTTATTGGGATACTATTCTTACCAGGATGTCACCGCAGAACTCACAACGCGCTGTATTTAAAGTAACCGAGTTTCTCCAGGAGATTGCCAAAAAAGAAGTGGAAAACAAGCGAAGGCATTGAAATAATTATAAGATTTAGTTTTTAAGAGTACTTGTGATCTTGTGTGTTCCCTTCAGGGCTATTTTCTGGACAATTAAACTATTCTTAATGCTATCTCTAAGCAATTTGGGGAAATCCCCAGTGAGACCTGGTGTAATGCCTGGGTTAATTTGAATCATAGCCTCGTTGTGTTTTGGAGACCAATCGGTGTAATCCGCTGGTTCTGTACGCAGCAGGAAATTGTGGAGCAGGCAGCACGCCGTTGCTATTTCCTTGGCCCTGTTGGGTCGACACTTGACTTGCCGTCGCATCACCGTCCATTTCTCACTTAGAATGCCAAAGGCTTTGTCAATGCAGCTGCTCGCTTGGTGTAGGTGATCGTTGAAGTATCGTTCTTCTCTGGTAATGTTCTTAGATCTGTATGGTTTCATAATTCGCTTTATCAATGGGAATGCGTCGTCGTCGGATACAACATAGTAAGTCATCGGTGAGCCATTTACAAAGTTGTTGTCCGGAAAGTACAAACTGTCCGATAGTATAGCTTTTCCAAGGTTTGATTTGGCGAAAAGGTCGGGATCGTCCGCGCTACCGATATCGCCCACGTCCAGATAAGTAAATCTGAGGGAGGGGTCACATACGGCAAAAATCGGCATGGAATCCATATCCTGGAATTAGAGCAGTTCTTTAATATATCCAATGCAGGTTAATGTAAAAATCTTATTTTTTACTTGTGTGCGGTACATTGGAACCTTAATCCCAAGAAGCCTGCCGCCGATTGCACCAACACAGTTTGGCAAGTTCCAGGTCTTCTCAAAGTCGGAAGCACTTCCTAGGACTGCGTATTTATCCCATTGCGAAATCTCCCAGCCCAGTTCTTGGATGATGGCCTCACACACAACAGAGATTAGGCGCCCAAAGTGTTGTTTGCTGATCCTGTAAGAGGTGCTGACGGTATTTTGTTGCCCTCCCAATGCAAGGAACCTGTGAAAGTAAGCACTTGAACTTGAGAAATTAACAGCACTTAGCCCACTTACTCGAGGACTGCGGCAAACTTTAGCTCAGCTCGTATAAAGTCGCCCGCGCGGGAAAATTTCTTTGGCATAAGATAGGGCTCCAGCATGCAAAATAAACTTTGAAAGTTATCAAAGCTCATATGAAAATTTGCAAAGAAATGGGTTGGATTTTTTGTCAAGTTCTCAAACTAAAATACAGTATTCTTAAGTGATATTCACAATAAGTTGTAGTATTTTTAATTACTTACATTCGTATGTTTTCCTCTTCGATTTCTTTGCTGCAAATACGGGTTGACCCAACATTTACGTTGACGGTTACTCACCGTGGACTGCTGGTGCCCTTCATTATCCTCCTCTTCTGCCAAAGCTACCATAAGCCCCACTAAGGAGGCATTAATAAATATTTTTCGTTTATTTGCTAAATTCATGCTGTTTCTGAAATTCACATCGTGATAAGGCAGTACTGCCCTTAACAAAATAATCCTGACTTTCATATTTAATTTTAGTGAGACCGCTTGGGCCACACATAAATATGTTATCGCCAAGTATTTGTACTAGCGCCAAAAGCCGACAAGATTTAGGCCTGTCCTTTAGAATAATCTACCATATATCTTAGGAGCTATGGAGCGGTGATAAAAATTAAAAATGACATTCATAGGCAGATGATTCAAAAACTATTACGTTTATTACCCTTTTGGACTTTGGCAAGGCCTTTGACTCTGCAAACCATGAGATTCTCTTGATCGAAACTTCAACATCTACATATACATGTAATATTTTGTCATCTGAGTTGATCCTCGTACTGGAGTGGGCGAAGTCAGGTAATTGTGACTAAGCATGCAACATCAACCTTTCAGTTTTTAAGAGAGGGATTGTTCCCTAAGGATCTGTTCTTGGGCACTGGCTATTTTAATTGTAAATAAATCACCTTCAAAATAAAAAAAAAAATAATAAACAAAAAATTTAAATTCACAGAACTGAAAATTGTTTGATTGAGAAATATACTAAATTTGGCTAATGCAATAAGTATACGTTTCAAGCTTGTCGAAATAAATTCAGATAACTATTCATTTATGTATGTGGATATCGTATTGAGGCAAATAAAAGCCCTATATTCAATTCTTTTTATTAGTATACGTTGGTTTCTTATAAAAATCTTTATTCCTCATCTGATCCGCTTCCAGAACTGGAACCAGACCCACTAGGAGAGCCACTCCGTGATCTGCTGGGCGAACGGGATCCAGAGCCAGACCGGGATCCCGATCGGGAGCGTGAACGGGACCTGGAGCCGGACTTTGAGCGGGAACGAGAACGGGAGCCGGACTTTGAACGCGAGCGTGAACGTGTTCCCGATCTAGATCTTGATCCCGATTTATGTGAGCCGGCACCAGACTTTTGGGATCCTGCAGGCGAGTTTGTGCGCGATCGAGGGGAGCCGCTGGCAGAACGGGATCCGGACTTGGAGCGACTGCTGGCCCGAGAGCCAGAGCCAGAGCCCGAACCCGAACTGGAGCCGCTGCGACTGCGAGTCCGGGAGCGTGACAGTCGATCCCTTGCAACTTGGGCAGGAGAATCACCACCATCTACTTTCGCCTCTGCACTGCCCGAGGCAACCTCTCCCGTCTTTTCCGTCTTGCCAATGACCTGAGTCGGTTCCTCATCCATTTCCATTTCCTCATCGACCTCTTCCTCCTCTTCCTCGCCAGGTACCTCTAGCTGGCGCTCGCGGTACCGCTGCATACGATGTTCCATGCTGTCCAGCGGACGATGCTTGACCACCTAGGAAAAATTGAGAGTATGTGAGAATTAAACTCTAAATATGCACATAGTAAAATAATATTAATTAAGATAGATTAATTAATTATTCCACTTTGAGTATGGGCTGGGGAAAATAAGGCTTACCAGCTTAGTATTGTTAGGTTGCTGGCCAACCTTGACGCGACGCTTGTTGAGGCGCACTCTCGTCTCTAGCTCGTTGTAGTAAATGCCATCCGGCCGCATGACAAAGAAGTAGTTCTCCTCGTAGCCCTTGGACGCCTTTGTCTTGACGTTCCAGTTGTACTCACGAGCGATCTTGTATTCGTACTCCTCCTCCTCCTTGTAAAGCTCGTTGGCAACAAAGTCGGCACGGCGCTTTTCGAGCGTCTGTTCTGTGGGCAGGAAGTAGGCGACAAACTGCTCGCCACTTTCGTCCATCACACCACGAATCATGGCCTGCGACATCTCCTCCAGCTGAGCTGGGACATTCTTCGCGATGGGAGCCGGATCGCTGTCAAAGATGACCTGGGCGCAGGGGTACTTCCAGTTGGTAAAGTCGGGGAATATGGGCAGCACCTCCACGGGCACCACGTTGGGCTTGGAGTAGTGCTTGGTGATCTCGCTCTTAGTGTCGCTGAAGGTCTTTTCTATGGCCTTGATCTGGGCATCGCGATCCAGATAGAGTGTCTCCTCTCGTAGCGACTTCTTCACGTTGTAGCCAACCTTGGCCTCTATGTTCTCCAGGTTCTGCGGCTGGAAGCGCGTCTGCTCCGTGGATATGTACTCAGACTTCCGCAACCAGGAGACTGTTCTTGAGTGCTGGCGGGAGCGCACAGAGTCCGTGGGCGTCAAGGTCTCCTCCTCAAGCAGCTTCTCGTCAGCTGGATCCAGTAGGGTCATGGAGTCCGCCTGGTACAGTTCCCGGTTGATTAGGTCCACCGTCACGCCCAAGTCGTGCTCCGTCAGCACATCGTACTTGAAGTTTCGTTCCAGCGACGTGGGATTGTACTGTACAAAGCGATGGCTGTCGAAGGGGTACTGCAGAAACTTCAGGTCGAAGGGTATGTCAGGCAGGTTGTTTCCGTACTTCACGCGACAAATAATTTCCGATCTGCAAAAGATTTCAGTGAGTCCCGGCGTTGGCTTTAGTTTGGTTACCTGGTCAATTACTTGCGCTCCGTCTGTCGCTGCGGCCGCTTGTCGGCGGCGCTGTTAATTGCCGAGTTATTGATAGTCGGCGGCATGGTTATAATTCTTTCTCAACTCTAATATTTATACTTTTATTTTTTTTTTAACAATTAATACAATTTATAGGGTTGTTGATAAAATATCAAAATATCAATATATCGATATTTTTCTAAATATGATATATTTATATCGTGCCTCTTGATTGCCCTAATATCGAAATTGCGATATTATTTGAATTTAAAGTCAATTCTTAATAGGTGTGGAAGTCCCAAATCAACGCGGCTTTGTTATTGTTTACGTTTCAACGCGGCTTTGTTATTGTTTACGTTTCAACGCGGCTTTGTTATTGCCGGGCCTCTACAAGGCACAGAGGGGTGTTTCTGAAGTCTTTAGAATCTGTATATTGGAAATGATTCTCATATGCATATGAATATTAACAATATTAAATATATAAGTATTTCTTGTAATAAGGAACGAAATTTGTATAAAAAATGTCAAAAAATATGAAATATATCGATATTTTTAGTGACATTTCAATATATATATTTTGTTTTGTTGTGATCATTACAGACTACTCTAATATTTTGTAAAGCTGCAAAAACAATGATACTATTATTAATAATACAGATGACGCGATGCATCGATATTTTTACTTCATGTGAGTGAGTCAACCAAATCAGCGAGCTTTTGTCCGCTAACAGCTGAAAAGAGATTATCGATAATGAATCTAATCAAGCGCTTGATTTAAAATTGATCACAGTGCAAATCAATTATAAATGTCTAATCTTACATTTTATACATAATTTGGACACGCGTGGTTATTAGCATTAGGATTTTTTTAATTTAGGACATTTCTATGTACACTGCGCTCCATTTTTGTAGCAATTCATTCCCAAAATAGAAAATAAAATTACACCACAGCGTTATGAAGTTCAGATTTGAACTGCGTACATACATACATATATTAATATTTTCTGAGTGTTTGACGGATTTAAAGCCGCACTAAGCATGTTTCTTGGAAATTAGCATTGTTAACGGTGATCAGTGGTATATAATGTCATACTAAATACTTTTCTTATATCCTTTTATTTTAGCCCTAAGAATGTGTCGGCATTCGTTGGGTATCATATATCAATTGGGCTTTGTGATCGGATCCTCACCAATTCATCGTAGTGCAACTACCGTTACCTCCACAGATTCGGATACCTCAGACACCGATAAGGCTTATACTACTACTAAACAACCACTTAAAGACATAAAGAAAGTTAGGAAAACCAAAGCATTGTTACTAGAAGACTTTTCTGCGGAATCCAACCTTCTTCAGTGTCAAGAAGCTTTTCGAGAAGGAGTCCGAGAAAAAGAAGAAGAGGCAATTCAAGAAGTATCCAATATTCAATGGCGACGAAAAGGAAGAAAAAAACTCTTAGCACCTAGCATTATAATATAGCCTATATAACGGCGATCATAATGACGTGTGAAATGCGCAATGTAAACAACCGGGCCACAGCAAATGGTCAATGCAAATAAACACACACTAAATTGAATTAGCGACAAATATTATTTGTAATATTTTCTATGGAAAAAATGTGATTGTCACCTGTTCTATTAAGGCGTGTGTTTAATGGGTATCACTTAGTTGGAAGCTGCGAACCCCTCCCCCTACAATACCGTGCAAATCTGAGCAGTGAGTTCAATAACAAGGTTATACGCACCACACATTCACACATTCAGAAGGCAGAGAGAAAAATCTTTGCCATTTCCATAAGCTTATTTACATCTGGGATTAACACGACGCCGACTTGCCAAAATAATCGTCACAAGAAATTAGCATTGCCTTGTTGATTGATTATCGCGAAGCATAGAAAGAAAATAAAATGAATTAAGAAATCAGCAGAAATATAATGGAATTATTCACCGCTGAGCATAGATCAATCAATTAGAAAAATGAATAAATAAAATACAGCGAGTGGAAAGTAAGAGACTTTTGGGGTGCATATAGTTGGTTAAAGTAAATTGGCCTCGATGAAGTCTTGCTAATTCAATTAATTTAAATAATTCAATTAGCCACTGAAGTTGAAGTCCAAATACAATAAATAAATAAGATAGTGAGAAGAGAAATGAATATTTTATAAAATTTGTATACTTATTGTTTTATTCACTTACATTTTAACATACTTCGCCCTTTGCCCCACAATTAACACAGTTTGTTAAAAAAATCTCCCTAAAAATAAGTGCAGGTGCATTTCTCTTCCTGTGGTACTTCCAAATAAATTCACAGAAATATCCGACAAAAAAGACCATTAATTAATTCTTGTTACTTTTAAATATCAAATTTGTCTTTGTTAGTGTTTAAAGACTGTTTTGGTTGCCTTTCCATACGTCATAAAACAATATTTGCTTCACAAACATGTCACGTTTTCAGGCTTTTGTTTTTACTCACAATTATTAATTAGTAATTATTGTTTAATCAACACATCACATGATGGGGAGGAGAGCCAACTGCCGAAGCCGAACCAGTTAAACCAAAAGTTAGGATGACTTTTAGCCAAAAAGAAGAACAGCAGATCAATCAAATTAGCCAAAAGTAAGCAAAAAAAAAAGTTGCAAATCAATTGACCATGCGCAGCGTGCGCCGATGTGAAAATTTCCATGCTCGTTACTAGCCTCCGAACGTGCTTCGTGAGCCGGCGAACTGATCTCGGATGGCAGATCGGAGACAGCCAATCTCCGGCCGAGTCCCCGATCCCGATCCGGATCGAGTGGCGCGCGACTTCGGCTTGAAAAACGGTTTACATTTTGCAACAAGCGCTAAATTGGCTGGGCAAACAGAGCGGCTTTATTCCGCTTTATTCGCAGGTTCACCCAGTTCGCAGTTCGCAGCTCGACGTTCTTTTTGAAACGCTGTTTATTAGCATACATATTTGCTTAATATATATACCAGGTACCACACTCGTCTCGTATGCCTGCCAGTTGGTGGCATGTGTGTGCCGAAACTAGTAGAGTTTTTGGCACTTTAAGTGAAGTGTGAAGGGAGCGATCGGATTCGCCATGAATTCAGTATCCGCCTAATGGTCACAGCGAACGGTAGCCGAGGAAGGAGATCGAAGAGCAGTCCAGTTACCATCAGTAAAATATCCTTGCCGAATTATGATTACCAGAATACCGCAGCCCTTCTGACTGGATACCAGTTATCTGAAATAGGTGAGTCCTGTGGCGGTCCCTGAAAATACTTTACAAACAATTAACACCTGCGTACCTTACAATTATTGCCGCATGGGTACGCTTTAAATAAATTAATTAAAACTGAATCGCATTTAGCCTATAAATGCTGATAATTAACCTTTTATTGTCCTTCTAAAAAGATATAAAAATTAGAGTTAGCCTAGAAGGTTTTTGTTATGACTTAACAAAAGGGTGCAAACGATAGCCAGTAATTTCCCCAAAACATGGAATTTAACGTTTTTTAGGAAAGTTTTTAATGAATCGTAAATATAATTCGTACCGGACTTAACTTGCATTTCAGACTAAATGAATAAGCAGGGCAGTCTGAAACAATTTATAGGCGTTTCTCAAATCATTTTTATTTCTGCTACTGCTACAATAAACATTTGATTTAAAGCTGCTTAAATATATATACCGAGCGCATTGTTATGCATAAAAAATTGTGAAATGACTGTGGGAAATTACAGAGTTCAGTTGAAGCGTCCCGATCATCGGCGACGTCTCCCGACCTGGAAATTCTCTGATCTTCGCATTATTTAAATCGGTCTAAGATTCTCATGGGTTAGTTATTGTTCTAACCTGTGGCAGATCAGACAAAACGTGCTGCCATTCATATGGGGTCAGTGGACTAGGCGTTGGGGAAGTCTGTTTAATCTAGTGAGTAACTCAGATAGATGTATCTATGGGGCTATCTCTTACCAGGAAATTATCTCAGGGGTAAAAAAAAGTACATGGCTTTTATAAAGGTAATTCACGTGGTGACTTAATATCAACTATTTATAAACGACTGATCAATAAAAAACAATTATTCAATAAAGCTAAGATTTTCTACTCTAAATTTACATTACAGAATTACATTAGAAGTAAAAGTTCATTTATAACAAAATTAAACCAGCTGAGACTTACAGTAATCAGTAATTAAATTGTTTTTAAGTTCAGAAGTTGTAATAACCCATTACGTCACTAGAATTATGTTTTCCTTCCAACTACTGAGTCAGGTAATCGCATTATAATGCAATAATCTCGCACTGTCTTTGTTATTCATTCCAATTAATGGCTAAATCAATTTCCCCACGTGTAGTGTGGGACGATGTAGGAGCGATCATGTGTATTACGCGATCATGTCATGTACATCAGATGCAAATGAAGAGTATATGGTTCTATACATTTTCTTTTCTATGCAAATTCGAGAGCTTTAATTAGCTGCGATTGCTGTCGTGGGAAATGCCTGTGGCCACTGCAGCATAAGAAATTCTTAACGCCTGTGCGAGTACTGTCCATTCATTGTGGGAAGCAGTTGGCCGGCCAAACGATAAGCAAAACACTAATCTGTTTGGCCTGTTTACATTCAGTCACGTGCCGAAATTTGTACCTGTTTATTAATAATAGCACTTATGTGTATGCATGTATCAGATCAATTTACATCGTGATAACCCCTGGCCCCTCCATCGCCTCTTTCGACCACCTGAGTGTCGTGCGTTAAAAACGAAAACAAATAAAACAAAGATAAATCAAACAAAGTGTCAAACAAACGAAATGAAATGAAAGCAGCAGAGGAGGGAGATTGGCGAACAAAAAATAAAGAAACACTTAAGCAAACAGAGTAAAAGGCGAATGCGAAAGCGAAATGAATTGCTTCTGGCCGACACGGCGTATGAGTGTTTTTTGGCTGGCTGCGCCTCGTCTTTTGGCAAGTGTACAATTGTACGTAGATCGCCTTGGCAGCACGAGAGTGATATAGAATGGATGTGTACTACCAGCAATGTCAATGAGTGTACTGAACTCTTTGGCACTGCCTCTCGCCAAACTTGAACTTGACTTTGCCGAGAGCCAGGAAATGGATCTCTCGGGATCTTGGGGACAAGTGCAATTGTGGGAGAATCGGACGCGAGTACTACGAGAGGGATATTAATAGATACCCTCGCGGCGTTCCTCTTCTTCCTGTTTGAGCGGAAATCGAGTAAGCCCAAGAAATTCTTTGGCTGCCAATTCTTTTGTAGTTCCAATTCGGCCCTTGCCTCCTAAACACACTGCACCATTGCCAGTGGTTTTTCGGATCTCAGATCCGATCGCTACGTCTCGGTTCGATATCAAAAATCCATAAATATTCAGCCCTTGATATATTTCCAATGTGAAAGTACTTTGCCGCCAAAAAAATAGGCATTCTGCCGATTTGATTTACTGACGTGCTGTGTGTGTGTTCGCGTGATTATATAAAATCCAATTGCACAACTAGCTCGGCATGAGATTGCTCGAATAGTTCCTTGTTAATTAGCTGTGCAAATTCCAAAGTTAAGAATGAGTTTCATCCATCCCGATGCTGGCTTAATGGGCAGCAATGGCGAGTCGCCCGGGCCGTCGGAGGAAGCAGAAGCTAAACCGGAGGAGCCTCATCGAAAGAGTCCCCTAAATGATCGGCTGGCAATCAAGATTGTGATGCTGAAAGTTCAGGTGATAAATATAAAGTTTAGTTTATTTAGGGTACGATCAAGAGCACGATTCTGTAAATTTCCCTGATGTCAAATGCCACATTTTTGCCATGTCCCAAGACCTTATTTAAATTTTACGAGATTTGAAACTTATAGGTTTTGGTTAGCATTATAATTAAAAACCAGTTCAAGCGAAACGTGATAAAGATTTTAATGCAATTAATTTTTTTTTTATAATGCACAGGATGATCTTTTCTTTTTAATTGAATTTTAATCTCTGTCGGACGCGGCTCCCATTAATGCGGTTTCTATTGCCCTTTTACATTCTCCTATTGTTCTGTTTTTAATAAAAAAAAATAAATTTGAGAACTTTTATGTTTTTTGATCTAATTGTACTTTCCGGAGAATGACCCCATTTGGTCTTATCATACTCGAGTAAAAGTGAATCAATAGACCAATAAAAAGTATCTGCCTAAACATATCAGTCTCTTTGGTGTTCAGTTGGAGTTACCCCTAATTGATAATAAAACTTCAACACGAAGCAGTTTATCATATCAAATGGCAGAACACAAACCATAGGCTACATGTATGTATTATAATACGCATATTACGTATACGCCACGAATGAGGAGACAAAGTTAAAAACACGCAACCTGCTAATTTCATTTAAACTTTCGACAGCCCCAAACTTCGAAACTCATTTAATTCTTTTTTTGGTGTTCATACATCTTCCATAAAATGTTTACAAGGGGGGGTTGGGTGATCTGAAACTTTTCTTGTTGTCTGCGTGGCTTTTTTTGTCGTGCTACGCAACGTATGCGTAATCAACGTTACATCCAAACAGCAGCAATAACAACAATAGCAACTTTCTGGCTAATTTGTTTGCTGCGCGTGCCAATCACAGGTTCTCGTTACAATGAAGATGCACGCGTACAAGCCGTCTCTGCCTCATCTCCATCCGCCTCCCTTCATTGTTGATGTAAAATTTATTAGCGCTCCCATTCGAACAATGACAGATGGCTGGGGCGGTGGTTGGGAGGCGTGGTTGTCGAATTAGATTTGCAAACAAGCCAACAAGGCTTCACAAGTGCATGACGCTAACTACTGCCGCTAACGGTCGTAATTAGAACAAAGGCTGAAACTAAGAAACAGTTGTCGCAGGCGAAAACTTAGTTTCCTTCAATTCTTGATTTACGACCAGAAAACCATTTAACGTATGCAAATGTACTTAAACAATAAGTCGGTTATTTAATCTGTACTCTTCTGATACTTATGTATTATTATTATTCAAGAAAGTGACTGGAAGAATAAACTAGCTCAAAGAGAACAAATTACATATAATTTTAATGACCTACGACTAGAAGCCTAAACATATCTTTACAAATATTGATATATTGAATTTTAGATCAATTCTCTTAACGTCGATATTATTGCAGTATATCGACAAAGTAGTAATTTCAGGAAGTATTTGTGAAATGTGTCCTTGTTTGTTAGTTGGTATAATTTGAGTTTAATTTTTACTTGAGTTTTTCAATAAATTTGCTAACCCTTAATTTTGTCTAAAACCCAAACATATTTAAGAGAAACCATTTAAAATTTGTTCAAACATTCAGTATATCT